>JAVKPL010007840.1:0-31233 GCA_032173675.1 Gastrolobium villosum | reverse complement strand
TCTCCGTTAAATTTATTATTTTTCTCTTTTTGGTACTTTACTGCCCAACATTCACCATCATAGAGCATCAATGGCTACTGGGTAGAGTTTTCCTTTAATTCTGATAGGAACTTTATGGTCTCAAATTGCGTCCAATGCATTTCTCCATTTCATCCTTTCAGCTTGAATTCTATGTGTTACATCACCCTCAATCTACTAGTCACTTTGAAAGATGGATCCAAGATACCTAAATCCTGCAACTTCTTGTATCATGTGATTTCCAATTTTCACCTCCTACACATTGCTAGCTCGCGCGTTGTTGTACTTGTGTACCTCGGAATAATCTAGAGTCGTAACAACTTGCATTCCGTGTACTCTGTCTTACTTCTACATAATGGAAAATCCTTTGATTCAAAAGCTTTTCTCCGCTACTCAAGCTTACAATTTAATTCATCAACTAAGACTATCATTCATCATAACCATCTATATAATAAAACAAAAACAAAAAAGGATTTTCATATAAAAATAAGAGACTTTAAAGAGATATAAGATGCAGAATAAAAGTATAAGCAATCCCCAAAACAGAAAATAAAAAATTATAAGGGAACCCCATTGTAAAAAACAAATATACAAGCAAACCCTGTAGCCTCAGGATAACCTCAAGAGGAATTCCCTAAAGGACAAATCTATTAGTTCGACACCGAAGAGAAGCAAGATGTACCTGTCATATAACAGAAAAATACTGTGTTTTTAAATAACAACCTTCTAAATTGTGAAAACTCAAATCGATAACATAAAACAAGAAGTTATCAAGCAATTGGAAAGCACATAAGAACCACAGAAACACGATACATGGATATGCTATTATTATAAGAAATATGCATTTTAGAATGTCATGGTATCTGTGTGCTTCATATTAGCATCTTTACTAAGAATTTCTTTTTATTATCCCACAAAAAAGAGAGAGAATAAAAGTATCCCATCTCACTACTTACCTGACTGGGTTGTGGACAGTCAATCATGAAGCCAAGTAAACACCGGACATCATCCGAGGCCAACGAAGGAGATGCTGCCACTATTAGAAGTTCAATTACCACTAAGAGCTCATCAACCAAAGCATTGACTTCACCCACTGGTCTTGTTGCCCCAGTTAGTGAAAAAGTATTTACTGAATCCTTTTCACGAACAGTCCAATAGCATCTTCTGCACCCATCAAGAAGCATCTGAATGGCATTGGCATCACGCATCACTGCCGACTCAGTGAAAACCATGTCAGCAAGTGATGATAGAAGCTTCTTTTGTATTCCATAACTACATAAACTCCAAATTTTTAAATCCAGCAGCAGTGCAGTGAAGAGCTGCACTTTAAGCATATGGTTGATCTTCTGAGATAGACAGAGCGAGACAACTGCTGCAACAAGTTCCTCATCTCCTACACCGTCATGCTTTCCAACACCAAGTGAAGATAGGGTTTTGAGAAGAAAATTTAGAATCTTTGAAAGAACCTCAGGCCCTCTGGCATGAGCCAACTGCTCATTGTTCCTTGGATGTTGAATAGCCGTGGATATAATTCGAAGTAGTGGACCAGCAAGAGATGTGGTGGCTACAGACACAGAAAAATTCCCTTCCTGTGGTTCTAGAGTATCCTCGTGAATATTGCTTATTGCTAAGGGAAGCAAAGCCAATGGACCACCATAAGCCAATGCCCACAGAGCATCCACAGGTCTCATTCGTGTTGCAACATGGACTTGCCCAAGAACCTCAGCTGGACGTCGAAGCATTCCTGAATAACAATAAAAATGAACCATAACAAGAATGGACAACAATGCAACATATTTTACATACCTTGATGTATAAAAGAAATTTTATCTGTCATGGTGAAATAGTAAATAATCACTATATATATATATATATATAATCACTTAATAAAGTTAAGAGTTAAGATTATAGTTTTTAAATACTGAAATATCTCTCACATAGATATTTCCTAAGTTCAAGTCATCTGTGACCCATCAAATGGTTAGTGTTCTAAGGTGTAAAATAATGAAATCGGATGTCCAACTAATAAAGTGGTTCAACGGTGTTTACTTATCAGCTTGAGGATGAATCCTGATATGAAGAATCATTACCTTTGCAAGAGATAAGTATCTGTATTAGCAATGTGTATGGGCTCCAGTTGTATGTGATTGTGATCTAGTTCTTAAGAGTTCAATCATTGGCATGTGCATGTAAAATGTCTTATTTGGTGTAGAGTATGTGGCAAGCAGGGCCACACCGTGATTGGTAGTACCATGTCGTGGTTGGTGACGGGGTCAGGATTTTAGGGGTTTGGACGTTGCGCATTAAAAGCTGAGGTAAGGGTTGGGTAGTTGTTTTGTCTTGTATTAATTAATGAAGTACAGGAATGAATGGGTCCAAGGATTGATATGTAACAATTAGTGGTAGTGACGAGATGAAGATAGCATTGTTCATGGGAATAGGTTTAAACTAGGAATATTAAGAAGGGAAGAAGGGAAGAAGGGAAGAAATTAGGTAGGAGTGTTGCATAAAAATGTACCCGGTTAATAACCAAATAGTTATCATTAAGTGAGAAAGAACATACTTTATGGTACTTAAAAAATGTTCCAACCCAAAAAATTGTAATAAGATTTCTAGTTATATAAAATCAACACACAGAAATTATCTGACCTGCAGCACCAGAAGGTGAAGCATCTGGACAGAAACGCCCACTAAGCAAACTTGGATGATAGAGCAAGTGAATGAAACCTCCAATTTCTGCATCCAAAAGGACACTTTCCTCTGCCTTTCTCTGCACATGAGCATTTGTTGCAAGCCATGGTAGCCCTGCTGCATTACCAAAAGAAGGCACTATATCCCCTCCTCTAGAAGCCAAGCGTGTCATCCTTTCAAGGCCAATTGGTTCCTTGAAGATGTAAACAGGGCCCATCTCAGCAAACAAAGGGCATTGACGACGACGGCGTTGCAAACCAGCCATAGCAGGAGGAGGGTTAGTTCCTATGCAGCAAAATGCAAGAGGTTTGGAAATCCTAGGGAACTCAAAAGGACGAATTTCATATAAAGATCCATCTACATATAACCTAATTTCACTTTCTAAGTTCCCAAGCATTCCATTCTTGCTTATATGTTCAAGGCCAATGAAGTACCAGCACTGTGGTTTGAATGCATAAGTAAAATGCAAAGCAGATCTCTTTCCCTTTCCACTACCAATTTCAACAACCAAAAATTGAGCATGAAAGTAAGCCTCTATACCCTGATTATCAGCCGATATAAAACTGAATAACCGAGGCATGTGTGTCGTACTTTCACCAGAAAGTGCACTAGCTGCTGCAGCAGCTGACATGGCTGATGATTTACCAGACTTAGCCGATGCAGCTGCAGCAATTGCAGCAGCAACTGTAGCTGTATTTAATGAGTCAGCAAATGATTCAATGTAGATCCATGTTGCAAATGCATAACCATTGATAAATGGCCAACGACTCTCACCTGGACCAAGCAAACCAGAACTTTCACCGTCAAACTCAAAAGTGCAAACTGGTCCCCTTGACTCCTTTTCACTTATTGCTTTCTCCATAGCAAGCATTAAGCGTGAAGCCCAAATTGTGGTTAGTGTTCTTGTAATGACTTGAAACCATCTATGAAGGTCACTGACACTAAGAGAATGCCCAGCCAAGTATTGTATGCAGCGGCACAAAGGAGTTCCATCCCACCTTATTTGCCCATTTAAGCCAACATCCACAGTAAAAATTCTTTCTGCTGTTCTCAACAGTACTCCTAACAGGCCGGCCATTGAGCACATTGCCCTGTTTCTAGTGCAAGCCCGTAATATGGCAAGTAGTCCCCTTACCATTCGTGTCCTGGGTGACATGTCAGAATCACCTGCATATGGAAGCCAAGGAATAATTTCACCTGCCACAATGGCTGCCCGGGAGTTCAGCATTACACTAGGAGGATTATTATCACCATCCTCTTCAAAACTTTCAACGCCACCCATTGTTGCAAGAAGTGAATCTACTATTAAGAAAGACAAGCTCTCCATTTCTTCAACACTCCCAAAAATTTCTACACCGCTTGCGATATTCTTCAGTTTCTCCATACCTTCAGGTTTCCCCATGATAGCTGAATCAATTAAATGCAGTAATTCTGCAGACACATTTGACATAGCATTTTTTTTCCTAGACTTCTGTGGAGAACTAACAGGAGAATATCCAGGTGAATCAAAACAAATTGATGAAGCAGACTGCTTGTTTGTATGACCAAAATGCCCCTCTGACCCAGGGCTATTAGAAAGATGATCACGTTGCATGTCAGCAACTGAGGAAGAATTATACTCTGTCAAGTGCATCCCAGATGAATGTTGAAAATCCTCTGCGTTATCACCAAATGGGTGTTGTACATTATCTGAACCCGAAGTTCGGTTAGAATCCACATACTCATTATTCTTCTCTTGATCTTTCAAAGATACTTGCTCAAACTGGTCCTCACCTGCAGCTGTAGTCACAGGATCAATCCCATGTCCTTGTATGTGTACCCTTTCATCTCCCTGTTCATCCCCAACGTCACTGCCAACATCTGCATTTTCCTTCTGAGGACTCCCAACAAATTGTTTCACACAATTATCTACCACTTCATGACTATCTAATTCATTACCAGATATTTGTATTTCTTTTGGTTCTTCCTCTTCTTCCATTATGCTATTTCCAAAGAAACTAACAAATATTCATTCAAATAATGAAAATCCCAATCCACCTGCAAGTAACAAAACTAATAATTTCTCCAGAAAAAGAAAAAAGTAATAACCGATATCAAGAAACCAGAAAATATAGCATTTGAATACGATAGCGAGCTGTATACCACTAAAGCACCTTTGCACTTTGCTAAGGAATTGACTACATTATCAAAAGCAACATTACTGCAAATCTTGCCAAAAATCTCTAACAAGAACACCACTGAAAAGCTTTGGTTTGACGAAACACATGAAAACATTCTTCAATCCACATGATACAGCTTCAAGTAGTAGTAAAACACACGCACGCACACACAAATAAAATCTAAACTAGCTGGAATTCGCTAAGTTATCATTAACTCACAAAATCCAGAAACCGAGTGGACTCGAATCGCCTCTCGCATTGCAAGAACAGATCAGCGCAGCAGAGATGCTTTCAGCGTATCAAACGCGCGCACATTTCACGCATTAATAACACGGAGTTCTGGAGAGAGAAGAACGCACGGATCGTGAAGAATTCACCATTGCTTCGGAGAAGTGAAAACAAAGGAGGAAAGAATGGTTAGAATCGATACCTTCATCCAGAAGAAACCAGCGTCAAGTCACGTTTGTATTCGATCGAGAGAGGACTTGATCGATGCTCGAATGGAAATGAGAGAGAGAGAGAGAGAGAGAGAGAGAGAGTGCGGATTAGACGCGAGAGTGAGGTGGAATTGGGATTTGGCAAAGTAATAGGCTATTTGCCGCTAGTGGCTCTGAGCTAAGGTGTTGCCCAGTCAAATATGAAATTTTGAGAATCCAGTGTTGGTTCGTTCGTTCGTTCGTTAGTGCTTTTAGTCTGCTATTTGCCCGTTACGGAAATTCAGTAGGTAGCATCATGTGTATGACAATATATATAGTTTATAATTTTATTATGTTCTATATCAATATAAAAGGGTGTATGGATAATGATAGTTCATTTGGCATATTCGAACTCACTCAATGGGAATGAGAGTATCTATGGGAATGAGAGTATCTATTTGATTATGCTCAGCTCATTATCATTTTTTGGAAGAACATTGAAACTCCTGAACCGGCTCCGAAAAGATCGGAGAATATTTGTGGTTTATAAAAAAAATGTGTGGGCATGTAAGTTAATACGAAGAGAAAAAGATATAATAAAAATGGAAAAATTATTTGTCTTTATAAATGACACAATTTTGTATCATTTTTAACGAAATTATATCTTTTCGATTTTGTATTTGGTGATTTTTTATATATTTTTCTATTATAAAATTAGGAAAAGAAAGAAAGTGGAGCAGAGATAATGGTAAAAATCATCAAATACACACTAAAACGACGTAGTTTTATTGTCATGACATTTCAGTATATGACAATAAAACTGTCATACACTGAACTGATATATATTGAACATATTAAAGGAGAAGATAATTATATAGCTGATTATCTATCTAGAGCTATAACTAATTTTTTATTACACTTTTTAGATGAGACCAGGAAATCATCCTAGAGCAATTATGTATAATGAAGAACAGCAACAGTGTATCCTAGAACAGAATCTTTATCAGAAGTAGAAGAGAAAACTATAATACCAGCCACAAACAGTTTAAATTCTAGAAATGTTAATCTCCAAATATATCCCAGTTCTAATGTATCTTTCAGACTTTTACTTTGGAACAACAATGCATTTTAGATAATTTATGGGTTTCATTTAATAAAGAACCTAAAGATATAAAGCATTTTATAGCAGCTATGAATGCTTTAGGATATCTTTTAATTTGAATCAAGAAAAGTTTCGTTTTTATGTTGTATTTGAAGGTAATAATCTTGAAGTTTTTAATTCTTGGATAGATGTTGCAGAGTCTACTAGAAATTTTAAACACCCAAAATATAAAGGTTTCCATATAATAGAAGAAGCTTATTCTGCTGCAAGATCTTTCATAGGTCCTAATTTTCATGTCCATCCTTCACAAATTTTACTGAACCATTACCCTATATTAAAGCCTCTAATAGTCAGACAAAAGTTGTATTCTGTGATCATTGTGAGATCCTAGCTAAAACAGTCAGAAATCTTAATGAAGAGAGAGACTTCTCAAATAGATATTTACATTACAACAAGAAGTAAATAATTTCCAGCAAAAGTTTTGTAACGGGTGAGATAGGTAATTGCTCCCTTCTGAGCAATCAAGAAGCTAGCATATAAGCAGGTTCTATGCCTTCGCAAGCTCAAACGGTGCTTGTTGATGAAAAAACAATTCTGTTAAAGGCTGTGGCCTTACCAAAAAGCCAAGAAAAAATACTTTAGAAATATTAAAATGAAAAATAAAAGAGCTATTGAACGCACAAAAAGAGTTCAGACAACTAGTGGAATCTGAAAAAGATAAAAAAGAAGACATATCTTCACCAGTTTCTGGAGACTCCATAGACACAATTGGAAGACAGAACATTGGGGACAAAGTATAGGCATCAGACCCTATAGTCTAGGCGTCAGATCCTATGGGGATTTTTCAGAAGAAAAGAAAGTGTTGGCAACAATTATAACCACAGAATGTGTCAAGATAATCCTAAATAGTTACTGTCGGCAGGTCATTTTGTAAATTTAAGTGTCAGCAAGTGTATCTTAAAAAAAAGGTGAAGTGGTTTTGTCAGGAACCCTTATTTTAAATCTGAAGTGACGATGGGGCCCAATGAGCTCCCGACTTAAAAAAGAAGAGATTTTTCATTGTGTTTTAATTCCGTGTTTCAATTTCGGGTCTATGAATAGTCGTAGCATTCAGTTGTAAAAGGTAACGAGTGAAGCATGTGCAACCGTTATGTGTTTTAGAAAGTCATTTATTGAAAAGACAAGAAATAGATATAGATAATCTTGTAGAAGAATTTGATAAAAAATTAAAACCTATACAACCAAGACCTAAGAAACAAAAATAATCTTGTAGTTTTATAGTTTACAAAAACGAATAATACATCTTTTCCTGGAACTAGTAGAATTATTATAGATCAGCCCAGAAAAAGTACTAGTTTTAGATCACCTCTTGATATATTTAATATTAAAAATAAAGATAAAATAAAATTAGAAGAAGAAATAGATATAGATAAGAACATAGAACAATTTAGGGAATCTGCTTTAAAAATATTAGAACCGAAAAGATTATATGAAGTATGAAGATTTACTATGAACACGGGACTCTTTAGAAATTATTCAGAAGAACAAGTATCATGTGTAGGAGACCAAGTAGTAGTTTTAGACTGTATAAGTAAAAAGGCTAAAGAACAATTAAAGAAATCCCATAAAAATTATATGCATACATGATTATTTATTATTGGAGTAAAAGGATTATTAAGAAGTAGAACTGGATGTAAAGTTTTAGTAACTCTTTTTGATAAAAGATAGGGTAAAGATGTACAAAGATCATTAATTTCTTTAACAGAAGTAGATTTAAATAATGATGTAGGACTTTTTTTACTGTACTCCTAATATGATACTACCTATAAAAGACTTTTGTAAAAGTATTAAAATAGGAATTCAAACTAAAGGATTTGAAGATTCATAAGTGGTAGTAATTTAGTAGTTACAATAGGATTTATAGGTAAAACAATGCAAAATATAAGCATTATTATAAAGTAAGAATAAATGATGTAATAGAATATATATCAAGTACAAATATTAAAATGATAAAACCTAAAGAAATATCTTCCCAAGAATCAGCAGGGTTCGAATGGAATACTAGTAAATTTTTTAAAGATAAAGAAAATAATGATATATTAGTTCCAGAAAATGGAGTATTTTGTAATGATGGAAGAGGATAAACTTATGTAAGATTTCTAGATTATAGGCAAGGGGTAAGCAGAGAAGAAGATACAGAAACAGAAATTAGTAATGAATTAATGTATAAAATGGAGAATTCATATGAATATTATACAAATAAATGTAAACACAAAATTGAAGAACAAAAACAAAAAATATTATTAGAAAGAGATAGAATGTTCGTAAAACAAACATAAGACGAACAAATAATAGAAGATAATATTATAAATTAACAAAAGAAGAATTAGAAAAATTAGAAGAACAATTAGTGAGAGAAATAAAAATTGAAGTAGAACAAGTAATTTATTAGGATGACAATAATAATATTAGAGTAAGAGATATAACTCAAGAAGAATATGAAAAAGAATATATGATGGCCATAGATGATAAGACAGAAATAGCCAATAATTTCATTGAACAAGAAAGATGTGAAGAAGAACCTGAACAAGAATTTGATGAAAGTGAAGGAGAAATAGGTTTTAAAATATTATATTTAAATTTTATGGAATGACAAGATAGTAATTGTAACAGCCCGTGTTAACCCGGATTGTTAACACACTATCGTATTAAGCCACGCTTAATTAAAATGCGGAATAACTTTTTCTTTAATTCAATTATGACGTCATTAACTTAACCAACTTGATTACTTAATCATTTTCATAAAAATACTGCCTGTACGTAAATTGCAAGACAACTAACTGAATACCTCGTACATAAATATAATGTGTGTATCTAGAAACCGCAGGACTACAACACGCAGCCTGGGTCAAAATCCTGATACATTAATTACAACAGCGAATTAAAAGACATAATCAAACCATGTGGCATGGACAAACCCCATGCTCACCAAATAAGGCAACAATGCCCACAAAACAGTCTCGACATAATAATATAAATAAGCGGAAAACATAACAGCAGTCAATCCAGCAAGACAGCACATCAGAAATATCAGCTCAGCTCTGGCCTCCTGCCACCTGAGCCCTCAACATTACCTGATCCTGAAATAAGCGTCCCCAAACGTGGGGTGAGATCTCTAACAAGAAATCTCAGTAAGACAAGGGGTCCTCAAGGAGTCTCCACCCCAAGCTCACTTACATGTGTAATATAAGTTCTAAAAACAGTATTACAGTATAAGTTCTAAAATCATGCGATGCAGCAATTAATCATGTCATGTGTGCTTTCAAATCTACTGGCCAGAGAAATGTAGGAATACGTCTATGCCTACATGAGTACATGGATACTACCTGCACCTCACCCACATGCTTCTCCATCTTGTATGTACTACATACTCAGGATTGCCGTCTAGGTGGACACCACATGCATCATAAAAAGCTCATTGCATATAAATAGCTCAACAGCATTTCCAAAATAATAAAGCATGTAACACAGCATGCATAAACCCATCCCCATGGGACATGGTGGAACATCAAAATGGCTAAACCGAGGACACGAAAGCTTACCTTGCAAGCTAGCTATCCAAGCCAAGAGTCCAACCCCTCTCAAGTCCAAACACAGCAGTATCACAATCTGATATGGACCAATAATATATCATTAATTTATGCAACACAAGCATACCACTTAAAGACTACGCCTTTCTTTTACGTTTTACGTCTCAACGCTTCCAACAAAGCCATAAGCCCTTAATCATGTGATTCTGACTTAGTTTATTAATTACAGAAGTTCAACTTCCTTAATCTAGGGTCCACAAACCCCCAATAGCTTACTGTTCACACAGCATAGCTACCTGCGAAATCCCAGGATATCCGGATATCACAAGGGACATATCCGGATATGCCATATCCGGATATCACACTGACCATATCCGGATATACCATATCCGGATACCCAGATCCCATAGCCGGATATCAATATCCGGATACCATATCCGGATACCATATCCGGATATCGATATCCGGATATCTGTTCGACAAATATCCGGATATCTCACGACAGAATGCAGTTTCTGCATTTCGCGAGATATCACTCCCAAGGTTCCATTTTATTAAAACTGCAGTTGTAATTCTTTACCAAAAATTCTGAGATTTTAATATGTTAAACTAGACCTCACAAGCTTTCCAACGACATATCTTATGTCTCAATCGGAGTTGTATAACTCCGGTTATGATTTTCGCAAAGTGACTGCTGCCAACTGAATTTCCAGCACCCAAGACGCGACTTTAAACTAACACTGAGATCAAACCACTTATCCAATGGCTACGAAATTTTACAGGGTTATAGCCTTATGTGTTAGCTACACATAGGTCCAAACGGCACTCGATTTGGAGCTCTGTAGCTCAAGATATCAAATTTTTACCGAAACAGGTTCGTTGCTGTCCCCATATCCGGATATGGATATCCGGATATCATATCCGGATACTGATATCCGGATACTGATATCCGGATATCTGCCCGACAATATCCGGATATCTCACGACAGAATGCATTTTCTGCATTTCGTGAGTATCCAATCCATAGGTTCAACTTTTTAACCGATTAAAGGCACTTAAACATGCATTTCTAGGTGTGTTTAACCTACCCCACCCTTAAGTTATTAACTTAGCTCAATACATGCATCAAGGTTCCATTTTTAAGCATTTAAACCCATGATCATAGTTGGTATAACTTACCAAAGCTCAAAAACAGAAAATGGAGGTGTTCTTGAAGCTCACAACCAGCTCCCAAGGTCCTGACTTAACACCAAACGAAAATGCCTTCACAAGGTTGGTTCTTTCTACACAAAGATCACTACTTGGACCTCAAAATGCCACAACTATGGCTTCCAACCCTCAAACCACCCAAGGCCAGCAACCTCACCAACACACAGAGGCTGGAAACTCAGAAGTTCACACTCACACTACCTCACCTTGCATGCTCTCAAGTGTTTAGGAGAAGAGGAGTGAAGGAGGAAGGCCTCAAGGTTCAAGAATGAAGAAGGGGAGTGAGGAAGGCACCAAGTTAGCAAGGTGGCTCCAAACTCAGAGGAAATTCACGTAGGAAATGAGGCACCTAGGGTTTTGTGCCTTAGTGTGTCTATTTATAGGCACAAGGCCACATAACGCGCAGTGTTAGCCTTAATAGCAAAGTAAAAGATCTTGATCCCAAACTTTGGAATCTAGACCTAGACATTTTTCTAAGATTTTTCATATTTTTATTTTATTTTTCGGAGCACCTTTCCGGTACGCGCTTTTCCATAGCCAGTATCAGTTCTGGCATCAGATTACGTTATTTTGACCTGAAACTTGTTTTACAAGTCCTACATAATATTCTAGTAATTATCATGTATTCGTTATAATTTTCCGGGATACTTTTCCGGTACGCATTTATACCGGGTAGCAGAACCGGTATCTGCGCTTTTCTTCCGAAAAGCGACTTTCAGCATTTTTACTCACTCAGTATAATTATCTAAGCCCAATATTAATTATTAAGGTCAATTATGGACTTATTTCCTAATTATCATAATTAATTCACTAATTACCTTAATTAGCGGTGCGGGTTCTTACAGTAATGCAATAGGTACGTCAGGAACAAATTATACAGAACCTAGGGTTTATAGGTTAGGAAATTTGCCCAGACAACCTTATAGAAGTTATGATGAAACCAGAGAAAATAAATTTAAACCCAGGGGAAAAAGATATCCAGTAGAAAAATCTATACAATTACAACCAATAGACTCAGGGAAAATTCCAAATTTAACAACACATAGTCCACAAATATGGGATAAAGTGATATATATTTGGAAAAATATTGTAGTAAATGATTATATAAGAAAAGATTTTGATCATAATCCAGAAGAAATGTTAAGATATTTAGAAATATTTTTAGGAGAATCTGTAAAAGCTATATGGGAAAGATTTAAAGAAGAATACCCACAAGAAATACAAATTATTTTATCATTAGAAACAAATCCATTCAATTTTGTTAATAAAATACATATGTTATGCACACGACAATATCCTAATTCAGGACAGATTAAGATACAATATGAAGCAGTAAAAGCATTAGAACAAATGACTATTAAAAATTGGCACTATATAGAACAATTCTTATAAGTTTTTGCTTATAATGCTTCTATTTCAGGAAATATATTTAATAGAGAAACATAAGAAAAATTATTTAGAAAATTACGAGGACCATTAGGAGAAGAGATTTATAAAAAACGGCAACAAAGAGTACAAGAAAATATTATGTATCAAAATTTTCCACATTTTGGCAATGTAACTATCAGGTGTAGTTTTATAATGTCTTGTCTCAAAGAGAAATGTTCAGAAATACAAATAGCAAAACAATTAAAAGGAGATTATAGTTTTTGTAATAAAATATTTGTTCCGCAGAGATATGGAGAACAGAAATCTAAAAGAAGAATACCTAATCAGAATTACAGAAAAAATAAAGGAAAAGTAAGAAAAGATTATTATTTAAGAAAAACAGAAGCAAAAAAGCCATACTTAAATAAACAAAGACATGTCAGAAAATATCATCCAAAAAGAAGTTATAAAAATAAATTAAAATGTTTTATGAAGGGCACTTCTCCATAAAATGTCCTTATAGAAAAAATATGGAAAGTAGAGAAGCTTATTTAGTGGAAAAAATAAATTTAAACCTAATTAATATAGATGAACATATTAGTGATACATAAAGTATATATAGTGTACTTTCACCAAAAAAGAAGAAGTTATATATAGTGTATGTTCTGAAATTATTGCAGTAAATAATGATTCCTCAAGTAATGATGAATTCATAGAAAGAATATCAAGTTATATGAATGTATTTCCAGAATGTAAAGAACATAATTGGGAATATAGGAAGGGAAGTCTCTATAAGAGTTGCACATGTGTAAATTATATCCTAGTATGAAAAATAGGTATCAATGTTGTAATTGTTTTGAAGAAAGATGTAATAGATGCATACCTCAAAAAGAAAAAAAAGAAAAAAGCCTAATAAATATTCAGAAAAAGAATCAGAACAAATATGCAGATATGGTAGTGGAAAACACAAAGTAAAAAAATCTCAGTGGTATAGATTATGAAATAGAAGCATTTATTAAAGGATTAGATGCATTCGAGATATTTATTGTAAATAGAGAATTTATTTTAAGAACTGATTGTGAAGCTACAATAAAATTTTGACAATAAAACTGTCATGACAATAAAACTACGCTGTTTTAGTGTGTATTTGATGATTTTTACCATTATCTATGCTCCACTTTCTTTCATTTCCTAATTTTATAGAAAAAAGGAATATAAAAAATCACCAAATACAAATCGAAAAGATGTAATTTTATTAAAAATAATACAAAATTGTGTTATTTAAAAAGACAAATAATTTTCCCATTTTTATTATATCTTTTTCTCTTCGTATTAACTTACATGTCCACACGTTTTTTTTTTTATAAACCACAAATATTCTCCGATTTTTTCGGGGCCGGTTCAGGAGTTTCAAAGTTCTTCCAAAAAATGATACTGAGCTGAGCATAGTCCCACATGGGTCTCATACTTTTTTATGTATGTGTAGCAGATAAAATTATCTCATATGATATGAGAATAATAATCCCTATATGTATATATAAAAAATAAGATAAATATGTTTATAATGTTGAATAAGATAATTTTGTCTCACCTATTTTATTGTGTGTTTCATATAATAATTTATCTCATGCAATACGAGAACGAGCAAGACTTTTATCCGGGCTGTATTGTTTATTGTCCATTTCAAGTCTTGAGGTTTTGGGCCTCTAGTACAGTGACAAGAAAACCACTAATCGGATTGGGCCTACGCTGCATTCTTTTGCACTTTTTTTTTTTTTGGGTCTGGGCTGGGTATCATTTTTTTGGTATCCCTGAGCTGTTGCCCATCCCCACCGCAAGCCGTCGTCGTTTTGAGAAATCGTGCTAGGGTTTCTATCAATTTTCTCTGTTCTAACAATTCACGCCAGTACCGTGATATAACGCCGGCAACAATCAATCGTTTCCTTTTGGTTATTCACGAAATCTTAACCCTTTGATCGTGTTGTTCGGCATTGCACTTGAAATAATGGCTCAGGTACTTCTCCAATTATTTTTCTTTTCTATATGTATGATTAATTTATGCATTTTAAGTTTCACTTTTTTAATTCTTTTAAAGCGTAAAATTGATATCTGTTTTGTTGGGGGTTAACCTATTTGATTTATTTTTCGAAATGAAGAAGCAGAAAAGCAGAATCCCAGGTTCCATCGAAACCCAATATGAGGAGAGTGAGAAGGACGACTCATCTTCTTCTTCCAGCTCCTCAGAAGATGTGGGTAACTTCAGAAAATCTTAAAGTTACGATTTTTTTATTTTTTTTTATTTTTGGGTTTCTTCAAAAACAATGTTTATAGCAAGTGTCATTTTTTTTTTTTGTTGGAGATATAGCAAGTGTCATTTGATTTTGATGATTATAGGAGGAGGAGGATGAGTTAGAGAAGGAGCTGGCTGATGTAACGTTTGAGGAGTTGCAGAAAGCACGTTCAAATGGGGCACATGCATTTTTCCAGAAACCAAGGGAAAACAAAACGTTAAAAAGGGCCAACAAGAATAGGTACTGTAATTTGTAACTGTGTGTCTGAGTTAACCGTGTGAATTAATTATGGTGTCCAGGAAACCACATTTTAATAATTCGATTTCTAATGTTTGCCTAGGCCAATGGAAGCTAGTAGCAGGAAGCCAGTTCCTGCTTTGAGAGAGGTCATCCAAGCTCCCAAAAAGGTGGTTTTATGTTTTTTTTACTTGTGTAGAGTATAATGCTATCTACTTCTATTTTTATGTTATGGCTTTTCATTGACACGTTGAATAGTTTAACCTTTCGAAATTTAATGAGGGCTATTAGCTTGCAAAACATTTTAATATTTTAGATCTACTACCCTGTAACAAGTAACAACTATTTGCAGGCTCATGTAGAGGAGGAAGGTCAATTGCAGCCTGTTGCTTATTGTTTGCTCTACATGTGCACACACATCCTCACACGTGATAAAGTCTCTGGGTTCATTATCAGATGTATAGATTTAGGATATGAGCTGGGTTAAGTGTAGTACAGCAATGCCCTTTTGCTATGTAATACTCAGATGTTTTCAAATTTTTGGGGTTGTGCCTTTTGGCGTGGGAATTATTTTGCATTTGACTATGGATATGATCTTACCATTTTATATATCTGGATATTTTTGCTCATTATTGTGTATGCCTTCAATGATATTCAGGTTGTACGCGATCCACGATTTGAATCTCTTTGTGGGAGCTTTGACTCTGACGGGTATGTTCACCTCTGGACGTGTGCTCTTTGTTATTCTTTTTGTTTTTGGCTGGTGTGTAGATTTGTGTTAAGAGATGCCGTAACTTTAGTTGCAATCATCATGACAAAGTTTAAGTAATTCCGTACTAGTGTAAAGCTGTGTTAATTCTTGCAGCCTTTGCCATTTTAGAGCATGTCTAGCCAAGTTCATTCCTTAACTATTATTAACTTAATAAAAAACTAGTTACTACTCGCGTGAAGCACTTAATTAGGGTTAATAGGTTTTAAGGCAGTGGACAGAAGAATGCAAATTTCAAATGAAAGTCTTGCTTAATGTGTGGAAATTTTATTCCCCACTCTCAAGTTTGAAAATAATCCTCATATCGTTTTCTTGCCATAGATAACTCTTTTTCTATGCAAAAGTCTCCTCAGATCCTGAATCAAAGTGTATGTCTCTGCTATGCATAAGAAGCATTCAGATAATGTTGAAGGATGATTATGCTGATATGTATTTTTAGTGCATGACGAAGAAGTACTGTTGTATCTCCAATTCATGTTCTGATCTAGACAATTATATATTAGATTCAACGCCCATATTCAAGCCTGTTCTTGGAGCATGTTATAACTTGTAAGATATGATGTTAGTCTTTCCATAGGGATGCGGGATAAATGTATATATTTCTGTATTCACACTATTACATAAGCATGTTTCTTTGGGAGTGGAATTTGGTATCTTTTTTCCGAGTGATGCTATAGCCAGCTCTTGCTTACCAATGCCCTGTTTTTTAGTAGGTAGCATTTACTTGGGAATTAATATTTATATATATTTAATAGTTCTAGCCTAGGTCATAGGCTCATAGCTTCATAGCATTTGCTTTCTATTATTTTATTTAATTATTGCTGGATTATGCTTGTGAACTATTCACTGTGAGTGTTTTCTGTTAATATTTTATTTTAAGAAAGTGCTTTGAACCGAATCTGGAGGCTTCTTCTGCTTCCTATTATGGAAACTGTGTATCTCATCTGATATATATATATACTTGGATTTGCAGGTTTAGGAAGAGATATAATTTTTTATTTGAAAGTAATCTTCCTGCTGAAAAAGAGGTAGTCTTCCAGTTTGTAATTGTACAATTTTGTCTATAGCTTATTCTATGAATTTCCTCTTATTGCATCGTCTGGTCATAACAGGCTCTTAAGAAGGAATTGAGAAGACATAAAGATCCAAATAGCATAAATGAAATAGAAGAACGTATGTCATGGATTGTAAGTTCTTGTTTGTTAGAAGTTTGTCTTCTACCTTCAGGTGTGATATTTATTAATTTACTTGATCACATCTACATGTCTTTTCAGGATAAACAGTTGAAGTCTGGTTCAGCGAAACAAATTGATGCAGAGATACTGGCTAAGCACAAGAAGAAAGAGAGAGAAGCAGCAAAGCAGGGGAAACGTCCTTTTTATCTCAAGAAATGTATAGCTTCTTCCATCCTTGTAGTCTCATCTCTGTCTTCGTATGTTGGAAATGAAATTTCTGCTTATGTTAATTTTGTCTACTTTGCTATATGAGATGTTTACATTTTCATGTCTGGATCCACTTGTTGCCCACTGGTGGTTTTAGTGGCAATGTGCTTGATATTTGATAATAATGATGCTAGTAATTTGTGATAGTTCATGAAACAGTCCTACGTTTTTTTATAGAACTAGGCTTTTAAGTGAAACCTAGTAATAGTCTAACACCTACTTTTCCTTTTATAAATTTTGTACACGTATGGGGAAATATTCTAGGGTATGCTACAGTTCATAATTATGTAACAATATAGGATATTAAGCCACATCTATGTAGTATGATTGAAAAGCTATCTAGTTCATTTTTGCTTCCCAGTTAGCTTCATTCACAATCCTATGAATCTAACTGAGGTTAAAGTGGTTTTTAACTTTCTATCAAAAATAAAAAAAGGGGTTTAGTGGTACAAAACAAATGAACTAAAAAACGTAAAACACATAAAATTGAACATCAATTATAGATGCTAACCTTTGTTTTCATCCTTGCAGCTGAAATCCGGAAGCAAAGGCTTATTGAAAAATATAACGACCTCAAGGTATACATTTTAGACCGTCTCTCTGGGTGTGCTTGATCCCCATTATGTCATTTTTTTTTCTTAAACTAATTCTACACCTACACCTTTTTCAGTCGTCTGGCAAGCTTGAATCATTTATCGAGAAAAGGAGGAGGAGGAATGCTGCAAAGGACCATAGATATATGCCATATCGTAGATCTAATGACAATATGGAATAGGATTGCTAGCTTTAAGGTACTTTTATAGGCTAATTATACAGGTCTGTAGCACCAAAAACAAAATAAAATACTGGTGTATGTATGCATTTTGTTTATCATCTTTGGGGGTTAAAGATAATTCCTTGTTGAATATCCAAAAAGAATCTCCTATTAAAGATAATCATTTTGCCTATCATTTTTGGGGATTTGAATGTCCCTTGTTAAAGCATATACTGATTTATAAATGAAGTAAAAAGCGGCATGTGATTATTGGTATTAATTAATGACCTACGGATAAAATTAACACAATCACCAAGTCATTGTGTACCAATAGGTTGTTTTCACCTACTTGCTCCCACATACCGTATTCAGTAAACTCAAGAAAAATTCAATATAAATAATAAGTTTGTAGTGTTTGATAAATATTTGTATACATCTATTGGTAGAATTTGGCCCATTCAATCATCAAGACAGTTTTTATTTCTTAAATTGAGGTATCTGTGTCAGAAAATTTTAGGTGCATGCTATTGGCCATTTGATGCAAGCCTTTATTCATTAGGCAATGTCCTTTGTTTTTTCTTACATTTTGGTTGCAACTAGTAATTTCTAAATGCTCACAGGATAAAATTTGTCATCTTGACCTGCATGTAGTTTTCGTCTCATGTTTAGCTCTTGTACTGGATGTCAACATCAAAAACCACCTAATTTGAGAGTCTACTTGCTTAGCCATGACTGTAAAGTCGAAATTATTCACTATTAATTGCCTTAGAAACTGAGAATAAATCTTGGGAATAACATCTGTCATTTTAAAGGATATAAACTTATATCATTTTAGATAGTAACCGTTTATTTTCGTCCATCAACGGTTATAATTTATTGGATCAAAATTATTAGTTAATTAATAATAAATTTGACCTATTATTAAGTTTGACCCAATAGATTATAACCGTTGATGGACGTAAATCAACGGTTAGGATCTAAAATGATATAAGGTTATATCGTTTGAAAGGATAGATGTTTTTCCCATAAATCTTATGATAAAATTTTACATGATATTATTATGTGAAAATTGTGTCTGTCGTATTTTTCATTAGGATCTTATTATAATTTATAAATATTTATGAAAGGAGAGGTAGATATAAAAATTTTACATTTCAAGGTTACGGTGAATTCCGTCACCATTTCAATCATCATTTTTGTTTTAAGATATATTGCAATATTTTTTAGGGTTAGAATTATTTTACAACAGTGTAAGTTACATTCTCAATTTTAATCGTTATCTAATGATTTTGATTTATTAGATATTTGAGCCGTTAGATACAAACAAATCAACTATTAAGATTTGGTGTAAGACTTCTTATTTGGACCCTTTTTTATTTTTTAAGTTATTTAAAACTCCAAAGGTTTTCTTGCTACTTAAGTTATATTTTGGTCTTTCTTATGCCGATTTTGCTGTTATAAGATATATTAAATTTCCCTAATACAGAAAGAAACGCCTGAGTTAATAGCCATTTTTTGCATTTTTAATAAACTAATAATAAACAAGTTTGGCCAAGTACAATTGATGTGTCTAAATTCATTATTATAAGAAAAAAAATGTGATTTTATCCACGAAAGATACATGATAACCATACCACTCCTCAAAATCTCAACTTGTAAAAGTAGCGCAGAGGAGAATCCTTATAGGCAATTCTAACATGTAACTTCTCAGTCAACAAAGAAGAGCTATACCTTTTAACAGAAAAAGAAAAAGAAGAAGAGCTTTACCATTATTAGAATCACCAAGGTCATCATTATTAGACAAGAATAATACTCATGGAAAAAAAATATTGCAATTGGTGAAGCTCGAAAGAGAACCTAGAACAATTTCGATGAATGAATATTATTTTGAGGCATCTTACTTAATAGGAAGAAAAATACAAAAAAACAAAATTCGTAACATTTATAATTAATAATTATCATTACGACTAAAGAAAACATATCTAATCAAAATATAAAAGCAGTGGTAAAATATATTTTGGGTTTATGAAGAACTTGTCGGTAAAATACATATAATCTTCCTCATTATTTATGCGTTGATGGGAATGATTTTAAGAGGTTGGACCTTATGCAAGGACAGCCCATATTTCTCGGACATATCCATGTCCTTTGCCTTTAACCCATCCGCGAGCTTCCAATCATAGCCATATAGAAGAGAGCCCAACACAATGTGCATAGACCTAAAAGCTAATGGCAATCCAGGGCATATCCTTCTTCCAGCTCCAAAGGGAATCAACTCAAAATCTTGGCCTTTAAAATCAATGTCACTATCCAAGAATCTTTCAGGCATAAATTCATTTGGGTTTGTCCAAATACTTGAATCTCTCCCCATAGCCCATACATTAACCAAAATTTGTGCACTTTTAGGCACCATGTAGCCACATAGTTCAACATCAACTTCGGACTTGTGTGGCAGTATGAATGGGCCTGGTGGATGCAAGCGAAGAGTTTCCTTCACCACTGCTTGTAGGAAAGGAAGCTTTGAGATATGTGATTCTTCAAGTTGTTCACCTTTGGCAAGTACATGTTGAAGCTCTTTTCTAACTTTTTCTAGTTTTTCTGGGTTGTGTAGCAACTCCGCCATCCCCCATTCTATTGTACTACTTGTTGTGTCTATTCCAGCCACAAATAAATCCTGATATGATTAATTAAATAAATCATATAAGATGAAATGTCTATATGATTCGCTGACAAATTGAGTAAGAAGTTTATGTTCCTTTAAAGAAAGAAAGACAGAAATATTAAATGAAGTTTGGATTCGATCATCCAAATCACCAAGGGGAATAATATGTAGACTAGACGGAGGTACTAAAATAAGGGATTTGACTTTTGAGGCAATAAATCGTTAAAATCAGAATATAAGATCAATAAGGGTCGCATTATTTTCATGCAATAGGAGATATATTATCTTATATTGTAAATACAATTATGTGGCAACTTGTGAGATCTCACTATTTATTAAAAAAGGAAAAAAGATACAAAATCAATGGATTTGTAGGAAGTTATATCAACATGAGAATAATATAACCTTTATATTAATAAAGTATGTATAAGTAAAAATTTTACTCATAGAGAGGAATGAAAATGTGAAGGACTGATGGGTCAAATCTAGCCTGCTATATACTCTTACGGTTCCTCAAATCTACTTTACATTTTCATGCTAAGTTGAAGCCAATATGCAATCATGCACCGTAGGAATACTTATAGCATAATAATAGCACCTTCAATATGTGTGTAGTAAATGATGACTCCATCACTTCACAAAATATTAGATATGCTCTTTTTATGTTGGGAATTGTTGTGGAATAAAGCCAGGTTTGTATCACTTAAGGGTTAAGTATTTCACCGTATAAGATGTTTAAAGAGACAATGATATGGAACAAAGCTCTAGAAGAGTTACCCATAGATGTTATCTCAGCTATGATTGAGGGGGAATGTGTAAGGATGTGATGATTCTAGATTTCAGCCATACGTTGAACTGAACTGAATTTTTCGAAAAAACTGAACCAAATTGATTTAAATGGTTTGATTCGAAATGGTTCGGTTCAGTTCAAAAGTGGTTCGGTTCGGAGCCTGTTCGAGTCAACCCTACTTTGAAAAAAAATGTTAAAAATTTAAAAAATAAAGTTATACTAATTAATTTGGTTCGGTTCGGAAACGGTTCGATTCTTAAACTGGTTCTAAAAATTGGTTCGGTTCATGAACTGATTTTTAAAAATCAGTTATTTTAAGGGAAATTTGATTCTATTCATGGTTCAGTTTAATTTTTTGGTTATTTTGCACCTCCATAATTTCAGTACACTAATAACTCATAAAATGTATGAATGCAAGATGTCTTTCTTATAGGTGAAAAAAGGCCTATGTAGATAAGAAATACTCTATAATGATAACAGTGAAAATGAGCCTAATCATTTTTCCAATTCCTCAGTTTCCAGTGATGCACCACTAATCATATACTGTGGTGAACCGTAGAGAGAGTAAGGTTGAGATCTACATGTTCACTATAAAGAGGCAAATTAGTGTTCCCTTATTAGGCCTTCCAGACCAGTCCATATATATATATAGGATTCTTTGACACCGGTGTCAAATTTCAAATTTGACATCTCATCTAAGAGCCATTAGATCAAAAAAGATCAACGGTGTCACATGCTTACAAATCAGAGCCGTTGATCTTTCTTGATTTAACGACTCTCAAATGAGATGCCAAATTTAAAATTTGACACTGGTGTCAAAGGATCCTACCTCATATATATATATATATATATATGGGGCATGTTATATTTACAAACTTTTTTGTTTATAAACTCTTACAAACTATACTATGTAGGACCGGTCCTACATTAATCACACCGTATACGACCGATGCTACATTAGTGTAATTGCAAAAAAAGTTTGTAAACGGATCCTATATATATATATATATATATATATATATATATATATATATATATATATATATATATATATATATAAGGCAGGATCCTTTGATACTTCATCTGAGCTAAAAAGATCAACGCTCTATTTGTAAACATGTGATATTATTGATCTTTTTTTATATAATGACTCTCAGATGAGATATCAAACTTTAAATTTGACATTGGTGTCAAAAGATCCTATCTCTTTCTCGCTCTATATATATATATATATATATATATATATATATATATATATATATATATATATATATATATATATATATATATTGGGTTGCAAAAACTGATAGAGAGTATACAAGAAAATGTAAAGGTGTGAGTCCCACCTCTTTATGAGAGTGAAATGACATAAGTTATATCATTTAAAATGAGAAACACTTTCCTCATAAATTAATTATATATTTCCCCCTTAAAGTAAGGTATCCCCCTGAATTTTGGGTAGAGAAAGACCTTGTATTGAGTATCAAGATACACTCACCAGAAATAAATGCAACACATGAGTGCGGCTCACTTGTGAATTCTCTTCTTGCATGACTTCTAACAGAGAATCTAACACATCATTGCATGCCTTGGATTCATTTTCTGAAGCTCTTAAGCGCAACCTTTCTTCTATAAGACCATCAAAAAACGCAATTAACTTCCCCAAATAACCGTTCATTCTGGCTCGCACACCTTGTGGATCAAGCAGGCGAAGGATTGGGAAAAAGTCAACAACATTAGGCCTTCCAGCATCTTCCATGATACCCCAAATGATGTCCATGAACTCACGAGACTTATCAGAAGTGAAATGAGCCAAATCCATAGAGAAGAAAGTGTTTGATATGGAATTAAGCACGGTTACAAAGGAAGCCTCACCAATATTCAAAGCTTCACCTTTCTTGCAGCTTTCCTTTACATAATCCAGCAGTTCTTGCACCTTCCTTTGACGTAGAACTTTAGTAGAATCAAGTTTCTGGGAAGAGAACACTTTAGTGGCACAAACTTTCCTTAGGGTCCTCCATTGAGGTGAAGGAGGTAGCCATGCCACTGAAAGTGTGTGGTGGTCAAGTGCTCTTACAGAATCTGGTACTGTCCTGCTAGAGAAGATTTGATCTTGTTTATGTAATACTTCTTTGGCTATTTGGGGAGAGGAAATAACTATGGTGGTTATGTTGCCAAACTTGAGACTCATTATAGGTCCATATGTTTGAGAAAGCTTAGCAAGTGACTGGTGAGGTTGACTACCAAGTTCCAAGATGTTTCCTATTATAGGAAAAGGGCGAGGCCCTGGTGCTTGTTTTCGAGATTTGGTGTTTTTTCTTCCTGAGATGGAGATGAGGATATGAATGCTTGCCAAGAACACAAAAGAAATTAACAGAAGAGTAAGGTAATCCATGGTTTTGTTGTTGCCTACCCTAGTTTCTTTTATATAGAAATTTTTGTAGTTCTAATCAAAAGGTCACGTGACTTCCCCTTCAAAACCGGGTAGACAATTTTCACGGCAAAAAAATTTAATTATTGCATTTAAATCAAATAATTACGTATTTAATGTTGTCTTTCAAATAATTACGGATCTACTACACAATGTGATGTCCCTTTTGGGCGTAACATGTAACGCCTCAATTGAGTCGTCTCACTCTATGGGAAAGACGCCCAAATGGGGCGTCTCTCATGATGTAGTGATACGTGTCACCTTTTTTTTTTTTTTCAAAAACAAAATTAATTTATAAAACTTCTGAAGGCCATAACTTTTAACTCGAGTATCCAAATTAGGTAATTCTTTTTTTGATTTCACATAACTTTTTGAGATCTACGTAATGACACCCCATTTGATATATTTTATCTCTCACAAACACAATCTTAATTTGCAAGAATGGTATTATAAGAGCGGTTAAACCCAGAAGCCATTGAGTTCTGGATTTGTGATTTAATATAAAAAAAATAAATAAAATTTTGATTTGTGATTTATTATAAGCTTTTGAGTTATTATTCGTGGTCTGAAATTAATGATGACTTATGAATATTTTAAAAAAATAAAATTACCTAAATTAGGCGTAATTGCCTCTTGATTGAAACCCAATTTAGACGTGCTGGTAACGTGTCAGGTTTTGACACGTGTCACATTTTTAAACTCAGAAGCCTCTGAGTTCTGCGTTTGTGATTTAATACAAAAAATAAATCAAGATTTGATGTGTGATTTAAATTAAAAAATAAAATTTTATTTTTATTATCAAAAAAATTTGGTTTGTGATTTAAATTAAAAGTAACAATTATTATTAATAAGGAAAAAAACAAAGATTTGATTTGTGATTTAAACTCAAAAATCAATTTGAAAAATCTGTATTAATAAAGAAAATAATTAAATAAATATTCTAAATCTCTAAGGAAGAAGGATTACCTGATTTAAATTTAAATTATGTTTGTGAGAAATAAAATATATCAAATGAATGTCATTGCGTAGATCTCAAAAAGTTATGTGGAATCAAAAAAAGAATTATCTGATTTGGATACTCGAGTTAAAAGTTATAGCCTTGAGAAGTTTTATGATTAAATTAATATTTTTTTTTTAAAAAGTGACACGTGTCACCACCTCATGAGAGACGCCTCATTTGGGCGTCTTCCCCAGACGCCCAAAAGGGCATCACGTTGTGCAGTAAATCCGTAATTATTTGAAAAATAACATTAAATGCGTAATTATTTGATTTAAATGCATTATTTTAATTTTTTTTTGCCCAATTTTGATTTTTTGCATCGCAGTTAAGTTTGATATAAAAAAAAATATTTTGTATACTGCATGCGCTAGCTAAAAACCCTAAACTATAAAAAATTGTTAGTACATATATTTAGAATATAATAACAAAAACAATACAACTTACAGTTACAGGTAATATGCGTGAGTTTGGGAGGAAAATCACGAGTTAAGATCACGTACGTAAGGATATATGTTAGTTAATTTAAAACTTGAAAGTCTCGCTATAAAAAAATATTAGCATATGTACATGTTATATAATAAGAAAAACAATACGACAGATATGCAATACAACAGCAAAACAAAGTCAAACATATAGAAACGGAGAATATATTAAAAAAAGGGAGAGATTTTTAAGTATTCGATTTCTAATGGAATAAGAAAAATCTTTTAACTGATATAATTTAATATTTTGTATTTGTTCTGAACTCATGCTATGGCCAGTTCTAACTAGATAAATTGGGTCTAGTGCACCTTTAGGAAGAATTAATGGGTTCAAACATGTTCTCTAGGACCCTATTTTTTATTCCTGGTCACTGCACGCATATACACACATCCATTTGCTTCTCCTTTTGTTTTTTGCTTTTCGTTTGTGTATAGCGATCTCTCATTTTAGATGGAATTTTTCCATAAAAAAAAAAATAACATTTTTTAGTAGTGCATCTTAGGCGAGCAAGTCATGCCAACAGAGAAGACAAGAGCGAGGTACATTAATCTTTCCCATTATACTAGGTTAAGTTAATTATTCAAATATTGATTTGAGGGTGTGTTTGGTAGGAGGTAGGGGTGTAAATAGGCCAAGGCAGGCAAGGCTTTGGCCTTCCTGGCCTAGGCCTGCATAATAAAATGGTCGGCCTATCTGGCCTACGAGCCTATCGCAGGCTTATTATAAAGGCCAAACCTACCCTGTTATTTAAAAAGAAAAGGCCTATATGGCCTATGAGGCCTACTATATTGTAAATAAAATAAAAATAAAAATAAAATATCTCATTAATTAAACAATATTTCCAGCATGGGTCCAAATTATAAAAAGTCTATGACAATTTTTTTTAACAAGAATACAAATTATAAAAATTCATGACAACAAAGATTGAATTTTTATTGGCACATGACAATCTTCAAGTGAGCCTTTCAGCTTGATTATTCCCACTATATTTTCGAACCTGCAAGTAAAAAATCAGAAAATCAAATTAGTTATGCATTTCACTATGTTTACATTATGAATTACAATATATAAACATTTTCAAATGAGTTATTAAAGAAGCAATTTATACCTTTTGTGTTTTTTCTTCAAATCATATTTATTTCTTAACCAATCTCCACCACAAATTAATGCTTCGATAGTCTCCTCGACTAAATTAGCACGATAATATTATATAAAAAATATTTTTTAGAATATAAATAATATTATATAAAAAATAAATTTTTTATTTTAAAATTGAAATAGGCTGGCCTACAGGCCAAAAGGCCAGGTTTTTTTAATTTGGCCTACGGCCTTGTTTTTAAATAGGCTCGCGTACAAGCCTTTACCTGGTCTAAGTACTTCGAAGGCCGGGCCGGGCCAGACTTTTCATAGGCCAGGCCGTAGGCCCCTGTAGGCTAGCCTGACCCATTTACACCCCTAGTAGGAGAAAAAAAAAATATCTAAGAAAAGAGGGTTAGGAAAAATATGTGGCCATGTTTGGTAGGAGGAAAAGTTTGAAGGAGTAGGAGAAATTTTTTCCCCATCTAGTTTTTTAACACTTGGACCATCAGTCAGATTTTGACATGGATGAGATGGAAATTTTTTTTTATCTTCAGTGGTAAAGTTTTACACATAACATCATTAAAATTCATCCAATTTTTACGAAAAAATTTTGACCTACCAAACACTTTTTTTAACTTACCTAACAAAAAATTCTTCCCATCATATTTGGAGCGAATTTATTTTCCTGATAACAAAAAATTTCTCCTATAACCGACGTCCCTGAAACGTCAAAGTACCTTGCTGAAAGCATCCACCACCTCCTGCTCCAATTAGAACGCTCACTTGTGGCATCGATTATCGAACCCCGCAACACTATCTCTCGCAATTGAAGCAGTGATCCCGTTCACATCCGTTTACTACATCAAATTACACCTATTTATACCAAGTTCAACTGTGTGTGATTTTATCCGAACTTTTATAGTCTGATCATAAATTAAGTCAAACAAAAAGAAACCGAGAGTAGTAGTAAAAGAAAAGGAGAGAGATTTTTACGTATTCGATTCCTAATTGAATAAGAAAAATCTTTCAGCCGATATAATTTAATATGTTGTATTTTAATATCAAGAGATATATCGTATCTCATTTTATTTAATTTTTCAGTAGTATGACTAAAGTTATCCCTTTTGATACTTAATAATAACTTATTATATGGCGCTGACTTCTACTGAGGCGATTGTGGATCGGAGTCCCACTGGTCGTGCTTGATATACGTACATGTAAACGTACGTATAAAGAAGCTCTCCTAAAGTCCTATTAAAAAAATTATTTATCATCTGCATATTTTTTTCTTAAATTTTAGAAGTGTAGGGGCAGAAGGCACGCTTAGGGTGCACCTTATTGAGAAGGGAACACCGGTGGTCCTCTCCTCTTATTTATTGCTGTAGATAACGTAGAAAAAATCAGCAGTAGCAAACTCTTACCAACAACTTGGAGAACACAGAATAATAAAGGATATTGCTGTTCTACTTCACAAATAAATAATCTCTATTTTATCACAACAATTCGTCACCTACAAAGGGTTGACTTTGTTTAATTATCTCCAGCATGACATTATCAATTATGTCATGATTATGGCATGGCTAGTATACATGCCAGGATTCATCATATTCAATATATTTTACATCAACTATGTAACATATCTCACATGCGCATATATTATAATTGTTGAACTCTTAAGCACCAAATCATACATAACCTGTATAGAAGTCATATGTTGAACCCTTCCTCATGGAGGATGCATCACTAATACAAATATTTATTTCTTACAAAGACACTAATTCTTTATTTCATATCCTCAAACTGATCTGGCTATTAATAAGCCGTTGAAATATTCTTTCGTAGTTTTCGATTAAATTAGATCCGGCTATTTACCCAAACCCGTACAAGTACAACTGGCCGACATTTTCCTAGTCAAACCAATCTTTCGTATGCGAAAAATGTTTATCCTTTTAGATGACACAACTTACATCCTTTCACTCTACCCACACCTTTAATTTCTTTTGTCAACTCTCTCTCTTCCTTTATCTATCTCTTTCTCTCTCTTAAAATGACACATCTTTACATCATTTAAAATGACACACACTTTACCCTTAGTTAAATGTAAGTGTTTAATAATTTATTAAGAATGGTTTGGTAATAAAATATTGGGAAAAATGTTTATCCTTTTAAATGACACAACTTATATCCTTTCACTCTCACAAAGAGGTGAGACTCACATCTTTATTTTTTTTGTCAACTCTCTCTTCTCCTTTATCTATTTCTTTCTCTCTCTTAAAATGACACAACTTTACATCCTTTAAAATGACACACATTTTTCCTTTACAACTTAGGGACAAATAAGTCAGGCTGACCTACAATCTAGCTTATGTTAGGCCTGACCTAACCTAACCTATTAAGAAATTAGAACAAGTTTAGACTTGTAGAAAAGCCTATTTAAAAATAAGGGCATAAGCCAACTATGAAAAGTCCAGCCTAAGAGTCTATAAGCCGAACTTGTTTAATTTTTAAAATAAAATAATATATTTATCATATATATTATTTATTTATCCTAATTTAATTATGGCATATTGCACTTTTGAGATTTGTTCGAATGAAAACCTGGATATAGATTTATTGGTTTCACATGTTGGTCTTAATATTAGAAGGGATTAGATTTCCTTTAAATTCATGTTATTAATTAAGTATTGATTCTTGTTATTGGTTTCATATGTTTAATTCTTGTTATTGATTTCATATTGTTTTTATAAATATATCGTATTTGGTAGGTTTAGAAGGCCTTATAGGTCATGTTAGGCTTTTTATTTTTAACAATAGGTCAAGTCTGGCCTATAAACCAAACCTTTAATAGGGTAATAGGCTAGATAGACTCAACATATTTTTACGTAGCTTAGGCCATGAAGTCCAAAGCCTAGCCTAATCTGACTCCAACTTTTAACCCATGATTTTGACATTCCAAGTTTTGTAAATGAACTTGTTAGACGAGCAAGAGAAAAGGACATTCAGGACATGCAACTGATTCATGATGTTGTATTTGATTGGAATCAACTAAGATAATTTTGTTGCTAAACTTTATTCTTTTGATGTTGTGGAACTTGGTTATAGGAGTTGTTAAACACTTTTTGTATTTTTGGACTTATGTCTTATGTGTCCTATATATTTTAAATATGAAGTTTTTCATTGAATTTTGAGTAGTGACTTATGTGTTTTTTTTACATGCATATATATATATATATATATATATATATATATATATATATATATATATATATATATATATATATATATATATATATATATATATATATATATTATATATATATATAATTTTATATCTTGACCTTAAGTAGTAAAAACTTTACATTTCATATCATTTCTACGATTTACGTTTCTACCATTTCCTTTCTTTTTTACATAGTAACTCGATATAGACAACATTGGTGATAGGTGTATGGTTATAATTCCCCACATTTAATATTTTCACCTTTTGTATGGTTATGATTCCCCACATTAAATACTTTAGCCTATGTATATGAAAAATTTATCACTACTACACGTAAAATAACTACAGAAAAATTGAACCCATATATATATATATATATATATATATATATATATATATATATATATATATATATATATATATATATATACACGCAAGATTTCTTTCACGGGTGTAAGAATAAGAAGTTTTATACAAAATCTTGATTATTGATTTGCTTGTATATAATGACTTTTTGGCAATGAGATATGAAGCTCTATACAGATAAAAATTTTCTAATGAGATGTGACTATATTTTTTCTTGGGTTTAGTTGATGGGTTAATGGGTCTTGGGTTTAGAAATTTTTGGGCTATGATTGAGGAAATACCAAGTAGGTAGAGGGAAATTAATATATTGGATCGGTTTGGATTGGATAGATTTTCATCAACCCATCCAAAATCCGATCCAATCCAATTAAAATTTGCAGTTTTTTTTCTTCGGTTTATTCGGTTATCGGTTATCAGTTTTTCGGTTCGGTCGCCGCGATTTGAATCGGTTGATGAACACCCCTAATTACCCGTAGTACATATTATATTTTTTTGCAGGACTGAATTTCTTTCTTGCAACATGATGGATTGAAATCCCATATATATATATATATATATATATATATATATATATATATATATGCATATAATATTGTATCTTGGCCTTAAGTAATAGAAACTTTACGTTTCGTGTCAATTGTACTATTTACTTTTCTATTATTCCCTTCTGTTTTTACGTAAAATCAAATTTTGATAATGTTCAATAACAAGAGACGAAATGAACATTACAATGAATCTATACATTGAAGTGATACATGAGTGTACAATATATAGAAACACTAATGAGCTTAACCCATACCTAACCCAAATCCTAATGAAATAAGGAAACAAATATTTACAAATAATAAAGATATTCTTTCTAACAGTCCCCCTCAAGCTGGAGCGTATAGATCATAAGCAACAAGCTTGTTACATATAACTCTATTCAAGGACCCTCAAAGACTTTGTAAATATATATGCTAATTGATCATTAGAGAGTACAGGCCTAGTTATAATTTAACCAGAAAGGACTCTCGACAAATTGACAATCTATTTCGATATGCTTGATTCTTTCATGAAACACCAGATTGGAAGAAATATGTGTAGTGCTGATTGGTTATCACAAATGAGAGTTGCTAGTCCAGCTATCTCCAAACCAGCCCTCTTAGATTTTGC
>JAVKPL010007839.1:0-30755 GCA_032173675.1 Gastrolobium villosum | reverse complement strand
AACACCACGTGTGTCAACTTATCTGGTCCTGGGCGCTAAAATGGTTGGTTCTCCATGTTTTAGCGCCGAGTCACTAACTTTGAAATATACGGGTTTTTCCCTCACTTTTCCTTCACTCTTCTCTTTCACTTTACATTCTCTTCATATACTCTCTGCACATATTTTGCTTTCAAATTCTAGATTTCATTCATCATATCAAGGACAAGGTATGAATCATCTCCATTCCTCTTTCCTTATTGATAGTTGATTGCATGTGTTATGAATCATATTTAGGTTGTTTAGGTTTTAATTTTTTTTTTAATTTCTTCATCATGATTCCATTTAGTGATGTTAAATCCTTGTTATAGTTGTGTTTGGGCTGAATATCATGCATGAATTCTGGGTTTGAAGTTTGATTCGTATGAATTTTATTGTTACCTTTTTGCACACACACAAGGTGTTTGCTGAAATGCCCGACTCAGAATAGTCAGGGTGCTAAAATGCTGGTTCTCAACGTTTTAACGCTCAGACAGGGTAAAACAGGATTACGGCTAGGCCGCTAAAACGCTCCCAGTGACTGTTTTAGCGCGCAGGCCCTGCTGCATACATGATGTTTATCTGATTTTGGGAATTGAGGGGGTGTTTACTGGCATAATGGGGGATCTAATTGAATCATGTTCTCAATCTAAATCTGGGAATTAGATCCTACACTGTTCAATGCATTACTGATTTGTTTACTGATGATGAACAAATTATGTCTACATCTCCACCCAAGAAAAGCAGCAAGAAGAGGTCTAGGGTGTCTAAAACTTCTGCACCTACACCACCTCCTCCTGCTTTTGATGAGCATTTTTGGATGAGTGCTGAGCATGAGGACATATTTACCCAGAAGACTTCCTCTAGACCCTTTGTTCGGGAAAGACAGTTTATCCTGGACACTGGTGAGTATTCGGAATTCCAATCTCAGTTGAAGAGAAGGGAATGGGTCACCTTTGGTGAGATTTTGGTGAGTAGCAGCCCGACCATAGCACGGGAATTTTATGCTAATGCATATAATGGTGATGAAGTGGGACATAGGACTTTTGTTAGTTGGGTGAGAGACAAGCAAGTTAAATATGATGCCTACACTATTCAGAAGCTTCTCAAGATTAAGAATTGTGATACCACCCAGGCTCTCACTTGTGAATTTCGAAGAACTTGGCAGAAAATTGACATTCCACCAAGGAGGAAGGATCCTGCCTTTGAGACTTGGACCAAGTCGGGGGCAGCTGAACCCATCTTGCAAACTGTACCAAAGCCTGGTGAGAAATAGGAAATGACCAAGGATAGGGTTAATCCCAAATTGTCGTGGTTGAGGCAACTGAAAGCCAGGGTTTGGTTCCATTTTATAGTCTCCAATATTATGCCTTCCTCCAATCAAGCAGAGGTCAATTTGATGAGAGTTGTTTTAATATCCACCATCATGACCAAAGGGAAGGTGGAGCTACCCATCCTTCTCCAGGACAGTATATATGACATGGCCCATTCTGATAGCAGTACCTATGCTCTAGGTCATTGCTCTCTAATCCAGCTTCTGTGTCAGAAAGCCGGTGTGGATGTTACTGATAATGGAGTGCAAGTTAAGTTGCACCCAAAAATTGTTGCCAAGCTGATACGGGATCAATTGAGGATTGGAGGGGATGGACCTACAGGTTTGACACCTGGTAGGAAGCTTAAGGATAAATCAGATGCAGAGCTTGAAAAGAGAATAAAATCAAGGGAACAGTGGCTGATCAATGGAGATATTCGTTTGGGGCACTTACGACGTCGCCTCAAATTTATGCAGGCGAGTCAGCAGTCATTTCAGACTTATGTGGTTAAGATGCTGACTGACATTTGTAAGGCCCAGGGATTAGAGACATCTGCATTTCAGCCTGCTGTTTACCCTCATTTAGAGGAAGATGATGCATTTGAGGCAGCTGTCGGGGCCCGTCTTGATGATGACAGTGAGACTTCTGATGATGATATTTCTGATCATGATGTTCAGGCCACGGAGTGAGAGACTGTTGCTGCCAGTCAGGATGTTGCAGGACGATCAGCTGGAACCAGTGCAGGAGCAGCACATGCTGATTATACACCACTTCCACATTCTGATTCAGGCGATCCCTTTGACTCGGGTGAGGAGGACATAGCATCCTACTTGGACTCATGATTTTACAGCTTTTTGTTGTTATTTTATTTTATTTTCTCAGTTGTTTTAGTAATTTTGTTGATACAGTTGTTTTGTAATTTGGTTAAGTACATTGAGGTTTCACTGTTTTGTTGATACACATTGCGATAGTACTGATGCTATTGGTTATATGTGAACGTGTTTCAGTGATCCACTACTGTTTTAGATTTAAATTAGTTGCTAGGGACAACAACGTTTAAATATGGGAATTGAGGTGTGATTGAATGGCATTTGAACTTCATGGAGAGGTCACACAAGTGGATGAGCCAAAACAGGGAAACATCTCAATCTCTTTTCTTTAGTTTTTCTTAGTGTGATAAATTTTAGTGTGATTTAGATGTTAGTTGTAGTTTAGAATTTGGATTTTAATTTTTCTTTTATGAAACTTCATGAGGATTTGACTGATCAGAATTTTAGATGATTGATCAAATTAAGGATACAGTCTTATACTTTGTATGTTGAGAAATGAAATGATTGCATGACTCATTCAATGTGTAAGAGTAGAGAGATTAGTTTTGATGCATAGAGAGGAAGTCAAGCATGCACTCTGAACTGTGAGAAAATTGAGCCTATACAGAAATTTTTGTTCAGAGAGCATTTCACTGCACGAGTAACTCTAGAACTTGCCTTGTTTCTTGTTTAAAATGGTTGATGATGTATAGGGTAGAGGAATTTCCTTCTTGAACCAGAAAGTCAAATGGTCAACCCTTAAGTTCCTGTTGCATGAACCTTTGAGCCTAGTCTGTTGTTAATGTAACCTCACATCTATTCCTTTAGACTGAAAAGTTCAGATAAGTGATAAGGGGTGGAGTGTTTTATGGGATGTAAGGTATCTTTGCAATAAGTGAATGTACAAGGTGTTTGAAACATGAGGAAGAAGGAAAGGAAATAAAAAGAAAAAGAAGAAAAGGTTGTGGAACATAAAGTGTTTGGAAAAGATAGAAGAAAGTGCTAAAAGACACAAAGTGTCTCAAAGAAAAAGAAAAGAAAGAAAGAAATTTTTTGTTAAAGACACAAAGTGTCAGGAAGAAAAGGAGGAAGAAGGTGCAAATAAAAAAGAGAGAGACAATGAATGAAAAGGAAGAAAGATTGGGGAATGAGGATGAAATTGTTAAATATTGTGATTCTCTCTTATCTGAATCTGATTCATTTGATCTGAACTTTTCCTGCCACAGAAATCCTTACCTCTAGTCAAGCCATACACCAAACCTCATTGCCAACCATATTAAGACCTTTTTGATCTGCCTTATAGATCATGTGTACCATGAATAATGAGAAGATGGGCAAGCCTATGGAAGTTTGAGTGCAGTGAAAAATGAGTGACAAGTTGATCCCTAAACACTAGTGTGCAAGAGAGTTAAATTCTCACAATTTTTGGGAAGATCCTAGTGAGGGAGTGTTGTTGTTTGGAAAGTCTCTGTATGTCATCTGTACTAATCTGTTGAAAAAACACATATGATGTTGTGCAAGTCATAAGAAATAAGAGATGGCATAGTTGTAAGTTGTATCAATGCGATCTTTTGTTGAATTAAGTCTATCCTCATGAGTTTCATCTGTAAGAATCTTGAATCCTTCTTTGTTGTAATTTCATTACTGAGGACAACAATGTCCAAATCTGGGAATTGTGATAAACCCTTAGTTCATCAGGTTTTTCAGCATAAATTAGGATCAATTTGTGTGATTAATCGGATGAAAAGGAGGTTAATATCTTAGAAATCACTCAAGTGCAAGTTTTGAAAGTTTTGTGAAAATTTACACTGTCTTACAGGGAAAGAAAGCCCAAAAAGCATCAAAAGAAGGAAGAAGATTTTGGAGAAAGTGAGATTGCCTAAGTGTTGAGCGCTAAAATGGCAACACAGTCTGTTTTAGCGCGCTGCTGCAGATTGAAGGAGAAAGTTGCTGGTGCTGAGAGCTAAAACGGCAATACAGACAGTTTTAGCGCGCTGCTGCGAAACATGAGTGGAAGTCTCTAGAGCTCAGCGCTAAAACGCCCACACTGAGCGTTTTAGCGCGCTGTTGTTGGAAAAAGTCTATGGTCTCCAACTCTAAAACGTTCAAATCAAGTGTTTCAGCGTTGGAGTCAGTTAAAAGCAGTTAGGAAGTTGCCAGCCATGGAAGCTAAACGCATATCAAGACCGTTTTAGCGCCCAATGCAATTAAAATCAATTGGTCACGCGTCAAGCCTGGACGCTAAAACGCCCATTCAGACCGTTTTAGCGCCCATGTTATTTTTCAGCAAAATTTGTAACACTATAAAAGGAAAAGACCTTCACATTTTAAAATCTCTTAGATATCTCCACCATATCTCTCCCTCTCCTACATCAGATCTTCTGATCTGAATCTTCTCTTTTATTTTCCAAATTCTTAGGAGTAGTGTTTCATTTATAATTACAACTGGAGATTGAAGATCTACTACCATGACAATGGAGTTTGTTATTTTTTATTCTCTTGTATTCATTTCAATTATGTATGAGTAGAGTCCTTTGTAGTCTGATTCAATGGAACTCAAGTGTGTATTTATGAATGATTAATGTGATGTTATGTTTCTCTATTATGTGATTTGTATGAAGTTGTCTTGATCAATTCTTCTTGTTAATGGAATAGTGTAGAACAGACATGTTTACATTGTTCTATAGTTGACAACTTCATCATTAGTATTTTAGTAGTCAAGACATTGATGCTATGATACTAGTGTAATCTTAAGACCTTAGTGATTAATGCATGTATTATGAAAGGAATCACCAAGACATTGGGGTTTCTGATTAATGTGCCTATCAAGGTAGTAAGACATTACATCTTGATGATAAGTAAAAGGTTGATTAACATCACATAATAGAGAATTCATGATGGAAATTGGTTTATTCGTAACTTCATGCTTGAGGGAAATTGATATCTGACTACTTGTTAATTTAAATTCATATCTTTTGTGTTTTGAAATTATTTCATTTTATGCAATCTAATTTTCTAGTGACAAGAAATCTATGAAATTCAGAACTCTTTGGTTGATTCAAATCAATAACATTTGGATAGTCAGTGCTTGAGACAATTACTCGTGGGAACGATCTTTACTTATCATTTTTATTACTTGTATGACTAGGCCACTTGCTAATCTGACAACAACCGCTGTATTTTTATTCGGTAAAAATATCATTAAACACTCAATTTTTCATTCTGAATCCATTTCCAGGGTTAGTTTTCCCTTTTGAGACCTTCTACACAAATTTCATTTCCTAGGGTTACGTGTTTGGTAATTTATCATGTTGTGTTGGCTTTAGTCACTTAACTGGGTGGGTCCCACTTGACACCACACTAAATTCAAATTATTTCAAATCTCCCACTTAAACCACCAATCTCCGAATAATTCCTAAACTATTTATAAACTCCAAAATTTAACATTAACCGGAGTCCTTTAATTGCACTTGAGCAGATGAATCCAGAGTTTTCCAGTCATTCGGTGAATTAACAGTTTTAGGCTGATATGTGCATCGTTGGCATGTTTCCCCAAAAACCCTAATTGTAATCAAATTTCATCAATAATCATAAATCTTAGTCCTATGTAGCTTTTCCAAGTTATATTGAAACCTAGAGCTCAAATTTCACTCGGCATGTTTTTCGGTGCAATTGTATCGCTGTATTTTTACTCGATAAAAATACATACTATTCATCAAATTTCCAGCAACTTGCCTAACCACTCATTTTTTCATTCTGAATCCATTTACAAGGTTAGTTTTCCCATTTGATACCTTCTACTAACATTTTACTGTTTAGGGTTATGTATTTGTCAAATTATCGTTTTACCATTTTACGTATTTTGACCCAAAACTCAAGATTTTCACTAATTCTACCCTTTAATCCTTATTTGAACTATAATTAGGTGTTTTAAAACTATGAGGTGTTATAATTATAATCATCAGAATTTTTTATTTATTTATTTATTTTTAACTAGAAAAGAAAAGGAAAAGATAAAAAGACAACGTTTGAAAAATATTCTAAACAACAAAAAATAATAAGTATACATAAGACTAACAAACACATATGAAAAGCTAACAAATAGCAAAAAAAATAATAAAGAGTAAAATAAAAAAATAACAAATAAGGATGCAATGAACATATGCGCATATAAAGTAAAGTGATTACACATATATACTAATAACCACAAGATCGAATAAAATAGAATATTATCGTGTAAACATATAAATAGAATCAGAGTCTAGAAGCATTAGTGTAACATCCCGTGTATACCCAGTTTATTAGCATGTCATCGTATTAAGCCACGCTTAATTAAAAATGCGGAATGACTTTTTCTTTAATTCAATTATGACGTTATTAATACTTAACGAAGTTGATTACTTAATCGATTATCATCAAATATCGTCTGTATGTAAATTGCAAAGACAGCTAACTGAAATACCTCAATATATAATTAAAGAGAGTAAATAAGTCACACGACTACTACACGTAGCCTGGACAATATCCTGATACATTATTACAACTCAAGTCTAAAAACATAAAGTTAAGTCAATGTGGAATGGACAATCCCCATGCTCACCAAATAAGGCAACAAAGCCCAACAACAATATAATAACTGAAGCTAAAAGCATAAAATCAACAGGCATATCTAGCATCCAACAAGTCAGCATATAACAACAATATCTAACTCAGCTCTGGCCTCCTGCCACTAGAGGTCTCAACCCCTGGGTTACCTGAACCTGAAATAAACGTCCCCAAATGTGGGGTGAGATCTCTAAACAAGAAATCTCAGTAAGACAAAGGGCCCTCAAGGATCTTCCACCCCAAGCTCACTTACATGTGCAATATAAGTTCCAAAAGCAGTTTAACAATATCAGTTCCAAAACTATGCAGTGCAACAGATATTCATGCCATGTGTGTCATCACTATTCCCACAAAGCCACAAGCCCTTAATCTCTTGATTCTGACTTAGTTAAGTATTTATAGAAGTCCAACTTCATCAAACTAGGGTCAACAAACCCATAAATCAAATCTGTATGGACAGTACCTTATTGTTCATCGAAAACCCAGAATATCCGGATATTTGTCGGGGGCATATCCGGATATCAATATCCGGATATCACAAGACCTCATATCTGGATATCAATATCCGGATATTTCCAACCAAATATCTGGATATTTCGCGATAGAACTCAGATTCTACATTTCGCGAAAACATCCAACCAAGGTCCCACTTTTATCAATTAACTACGTTCAAGGCTCCATTTTTAGGTACATTATGGTTCATACTCATGTTAGTTACTTGTTTAACCCCTTAAACATGCCAAAACTTCATCTTTAAAGCATTAAAACACATGATCATGGTTAGTGACACTTACCCAAGCTTAATAACAGAGAAAAGAGTGCTCTTGGAGCTCACCAACAGCTCCAAGGATCTGACTTGTATAGAAGACAAAATGCTACACCAAGGAGGGTCCTTTCTCTCCAAGGGTTACTCCTTGGAGCTCCCACAACCAAGGAAAATGGTGACTCTTTCACCTCACCACAAAACCAACACTCTTTCTCACCAATACAGAGTCACAAACTCAGAATAGTTGCTCTTTCTCACTCACAAGACTTACTCACTCACTCAAGGACAAGTGTTTAGGGAGAAGGTTTCATGAAGAATCAAGCACAAGATGGCCACTTGGTCTCAAAATGGTTAAGATGGCAATGAAACAGTGTTTCTGGTCAGCCGCCAAGGAAAACTCACAAGAAGAGAGTGGCACCTAGGGTTTTGAGCCCCAAACATGCATATATATAGCCACTTAAGAGTTAAACACACAATATTATCATTAATTGCTACGCTTAGCATTTTAATCCCAAACTTAGGATTCTGAACCTACTCAATTTTACAAGATTTATCATATTTTTATTTTATTTTTCGGAGAACCTTTCCGGTACGTGCTTTTCTATAGCCAGTATCAGTTCTGGCACCAGTTCTCATTAGTTTAACTTGAAACTCGTTTTACTAGTCCTATATAACATTGTAGTAATTATCAAGTACTTATTATAATTTTTCGGGATACTTCACCGGTACGCATTTATACCGGGTAGCAGAACTGGTATCTGCATTTTTCTTCCGAAAAGCGACTTTCAGCATTTTTAATCACTTTCTATATTTATTTAAGCCTCATAATAATTATTAGGGTCAATTATGAAATTATTTCCTAATTTCACATAATTAATTAATTAATTCCCTTCATTAACGGTGCAGGTTCTTACATTCACCCACCTTTTTAAGGATTTTGTCCTCAAAATCAGAAACATACATGTCTCGAAACTCGGGGTACTGCCGGAGAAGCTCGTCTTCTCACTCCCAAGTACACTCCTCAAGAGTACGTCCAGTCCACTGTACTTTGACCATCGGAATGGTCTTGCTCTTCAGCTGCTTCTCGCCGCGATCGAGTATCTTGAGTGGTCCGACGGGAGTCTTTAGGTTTTCCCGAACCTCCACATCATCCGGTTACACCATGTACGAAGGAACTGCTACGTACTTCCGAAGCTGTGACACATGAAACACGTCGTGGATGTTGGCCAAGTTCGGAAGCAAGTCAAGCCGGTAGGCAACTGGTCCTACCCTACCAAAGATCTTGCACGACCCAATAAACCCGGGCTCAGCTTCCTCACTCCGAGTGCCCGACCAACACCGTTGACAGGTGAAAGTCTCACAAACACGCTCACCCTCACGGAACTCCAGTGGACGATACTTTACATCGTAGTAGCTCTTCTGGCGATTCTGTGTCTGCTTTAGCTTTTCACGGATCAACTAGATCTGCTGGGTAGTATCTTGGACAAAGTCCAAGCCAAAAAGCTCCTTGTCTCCAACCTCAGACCAGCAGGTAGGAGCCCTACACCTCCTACCATAAAATGCCTCGTAGGGTGCCATGCCCAGGCTAGCATGGAAACTGTTGTTGTACGAGAATTCTACCAATGGAAGGTACCTATCCCATGCTAAGCCTTGTTCCAACGTGCAAGCCCTCAACATGTCCTCCAATGTCTGGATGGTCTGCTCAGTCTATCCATCAGTCTGAGGGTGATAGGCTGTACTCAGTCTCAACTGCGTACCAAAAGCCTCCTGTAGTGCCTCCCAGAACTGAGATGTGAACTTCGGGTCCCTATCACTAATGATACTCTCGGGCACCCCGTGAAGCCTCACGATCTCGCGAACATACAGTCGAGCCAACTGCTCTGTAATGAAGCTCACCTTCATTGGAAGAAAATAGGCAGACTTGGTCAATCTGTCCATGATGACCCAGATAGAGTCATAACTAGCCTGAGTCTTCGGCAAACCCACCACGAAGTCCATGGAAATGCTATCCCACTTCCATTTCGGAATCTCAAGAGGTTGAAGCTTACCATACTGTTTCTGGTGTTCTATCTTTACCTTCTGGCATATTAATCACTTGGACACATAAACTGCTATATCTTTCTTCATGCCCGGCCACCAGAGATTTCTCTTCAGGTCTTGGTACATCTTAGTAGCACCAGGGTGGATAGTAAATTGTCCCTTACGAGCCTCTGCCATAACCTTAACAGTCAAGGGACATCGAGGAACCACAATCCTCTTCTGGAAGGTCAACAATCCGTCCTCATTCCAAGACACACCGTCCTGGTTCCTTACATACTCAAGGCACTCTCTTTGTACTTGCGCCTCTTTAATCTTTGCCATAAGCTCATTTTCAATTTGTACTGTCTCCATCTCGAGAAGTGCACCCCCAAACAAAGAGGTCACTATCAGATCTCAAAACTGCTCAATAATATCATAATCACCCATGGTCAAACTGGATAGCCTCACGGACTTCCGACTTAAAGCATCCGCTACCACATTGGCCTTGCCAGGATGGTACTTCAACTCAAATTCGTGGTCTTTCAAATATTCCATCCATCTCCGCTATCTGATGTTCAGCTCCTTCTGATCGAACAGATACTTTAAACTTTTGTGATCACTGAACATGGCAAACTTCATGCCATAAAGATGATGCCTCCAAATCTTGAAAGCAAACACGATCGCTGCCAACTCCAAATCATGAGTCGGGTAGTTCTCCTCATGAGGCTTCAACTGCCTCGAAGCATAAGCAATCACTCTACCCCGCTGCATCAACACACAGCCCAGCCCCTTTCCGGAGGCATCAGTATACAACTCAATCTCCTCAGCAGGATCAGGAAGAGCCAACACAGGTGCAGTAGTCAGTCTCTCCTTCAACTCCTGGAAGCACTCCTCACACTCACGTGTCCACACGAATGGTGTCTCCTTCCGAGTGAGGCGAGTCAAAGGTAATTCCAGCATTGAGAATCCCTGTATGAACCTCCTGTAGTAACCGGCCAAACCCAGAAAACTCCTCACTTCGGTAACCGTCTTGGGCCTCTCCCAATCAAGCACGACCTCTATCTTGTTCGGATCAACTGCAACTCCTTCTGCAGATATCACATGACCCAAAAATTTCACAGACTTGAGCCAAAACTCACATTTCGAAGGCTTAGCATAAAGCTTTTTCTCCTTCAACACTTGCAAAACAATCTTCAAGTGCTCAACATACTCCTCCTCCGTCTTGGAGTAAATCAAGATGTCGTCAATGAAGACGATCAGAAACTGATCCAGGTACGGCTGGAAAATCCTGTTCATGTAGTCCATGAACACTGCGGGTGCATTGATGAGTCCAAACAGGATCACCAAATACTCATAATGACCTTATCTCGAACGAAACGCGGTCTTCGGGACATCCTCCGGCTTTACCCGAATCTGATGGTCTCCAGACCAGAGATTAATCTTGGAATACACACAAGCACCCCCGAGCTGATCCAACAAATCACCAATGCGTGGAAGGGGATATTTGTTCTTGATTTTCACCTTGTTCAACTGCCTATAGTCGGTGCATAATCGCATAGTCCCATCTTTCTTCTTAACAAAAATGACCGGGGCTCCCTAAGGAGACACACTCGGCCGAATGAAGTCTTTCGCCGAAAGATCCTCAATGTGCTTCTTCATCTCAGCCAACTCCGGTGGCTACATCCGATATGAAGCTAATGAAATGGGCCCCACACCAGGCAACAAGTCAATGGAGAACTCTATCTCCCTCTGCGGTGGAAACTCAGGAATCTCCTCGGGAAATACCTCGAGGAATTCCCTCACCACAGGAATGCCAGTGAGACCCTCCTGTGTCCCACTCACCAAACCTCCCAACATCACATAGCCAAATGCCCCCGCTCTCAAGGCCCTCCGAGCCTGTAGGACTGAAATGAATGGCGAGGAACTGGCTGTGGACCCACTTGGAGACATCACCACATCCTTGGCACAACAATCAATCAATGCACAATTTCTGGATAACCAATCCATGCCCAGAATAAACTCCAAGTTGGCCATCGGTAATCCTATCAGATCTACCGAGAAATCACGGCCATCCCACCGAAACGCCACTTCGCGATGAATGGTGGAGGTCATACATCTTTCTCCGGTGGCGGTGGTCACCCGCATTGGTGGAGAAAGCACAACAATAGGGAACTCTAGCCGCACAGCAATCGGGTAGCAATGAAAGAATGCATAGCCCCAGAGTCAAACAATACATCTACTGCAGAGCCACCAATGGTAACGGTACATCTGACAAGGTTCGGAGCTCTGTTCGATTGCTGGCGTTCCAGTGTATACACACGACCGGTAGTAGGTGGTACTGCAGGTGCAACTATAGGTGGAAGGGGGACCATATGAAGCGGAACTGCCTGGACTGCAGCAGCTCTCCCCGTAGAAGAAGGGCAATCTCTGGAATAGTGGCCCTCCTTGCCACAATGGAAACATATAAGCTGACCCGTAGCACACGGCCCAAAATGAGTCTTCCCGCATCCTGAGCATCTGGGAGCAGCAGGTCTAGCTGTACCCCCCGGAGTTGTAGTCCTCTTGAACTGATTCAGTGCTTGCCTAGCAGCCATCTGCTTTCCCTTTCCCTTGTTCCCAAATTTCCTGTCCCTCCATGAAGTGGAACTACCAGCAACTGTTGTCTAATTAGCAAGTGTACTAGTCACACAAGTAATAAAATGATGAGTAAAGATCGTTCTCACGAGGATTTGTGTTCAAACACTGACTAACCATATATACTTAAGTTGAATCAACCAAAAGTTTATTGATTGCATTGACTATTGTCACAAGAAATTGATTTGAATTTAATTAAACTTGATAAAACAATTGAAATGAGAATTATAATTTAAACAAGTAGTCAGAAATCAATGTCCCTCAAGCATGATCTTATGAAAGAATCAGTCCTACTATGAATCATTTCCCATATGATGTTAATCAACCTTTTTCTTATCATCAAGATGTAATCCCTTACTATCTTGATGGATACATTAATCAGAAACCCCAATCCCTTGGTGATTCCCTTCTTAATACATACATGCATTGAATACTAAGATCTTAAAGATTACATCAGAATCCTAACATCAATCCCTTGAGTATTAGAATCCTGATGATGAGATTGTCAGTTATAGGAATAATGCAAACATCCCTGTTCTACACTACTCCCTTGATAGAAAGAATTAATACAGACAATTACATATCATCATATGAGAAATAAACATAATATTTAATCATCTATTCATAAATTCATACTTGAGTTCCATTGAATCAGACTACTAAGGACTCTACTCAAACATATTAAAAGAATAAACAAGAGAAGAAGAAAGAACAAACTTCATTGTCATGATAGTTGAGTCTTCAATCTTCAATTGCAATTACATAAAATGTACTAAATATTACAAGATCTAAGTCCTAAAGAATTTGGACAATCAGAGAATCTGAGATAGAATTTCAGAGTGTATCTTCTGAATGTGAAGGCCCCTCCTTGTGTAAGAACTCGCACCGCTAATTAAGATAATTAATGATTTAATTGTGATAATTAGGAAATAATTCCATAAATAACCCTAATAATTGTTATGAGGCTTTAATAATCATAATTAGTGGGAAAGAATGCTGAAAATTGCTTTTCGGAATAAAAGCGCAGATACCGGTTCTGCTAGTCGGTATAAATGCGTACCAAAAAAGTATCCTAGAAAATTATAATAAGTGCATGATAATTACTAAAATAATATGTAGGACTTGTAAAACGAGTTTCAAGTTAAAATAATGAGATCTGATGCCAGAACTGATACTGGCTATGGAATAGTGCGTACCGAAAAGGTGCTCAGAAAAATAAAATAAAAATATGATAATTCTTGTAAAATTGAGTAGGTTAAGAATCCTAAGTTTGGGATTAAAATGATAAGTGTATCAATTAAAGTAAATACTGTGTAATTAAGTGAGCTTTGGCTATAAATACTCCTACTTAGGCCCTTGAACAATAACCTAGACTGATCGTTCAGCCACCTTGCATGAGTTTTAGAGCCAGCTGCTGCCACCATCCTTCTTGAGCCTCGCATGCTTGTTTTGAACCAAGTCTTCACCTTTACTTCTTTGTTTCACCAACTAAACACTTGAGTGGGTGACTTGTGAGGGTGAGATTCAGTTTTGCTGAGTTGAGAGGGCTGTTTGAGGGAGAGTTGTGGGGCTGAGTCCTTGCTTGGGTGGTTGGAGCCTTGTCTTGGTGGTGTGAGAGCTCCAAGTGGTCATCTTTCTAGAGAAAAGAACCATCTTGAGGTGCATTTTCGTGCACCTTCAAAGTCAGAACTGTGAGGAGCCATTGGTTAGCTCTAAGAGCACTTCTTCCTCTGTTTTGAACCTTTGGTGAGTTGTACAACCTTGATCATGTGTTTTAATGGCTTAAAGGTGTCACCTTTTTATGTTAATGGGTTAAGTAAGTAACCAACTGGAAAGTTAATCTAAGTGGGTCTAAAAATGCATGCTTTAACGTGTTGAAATGTTAAAAATGGACCCTTGGAAGGATATCTTCACGAAATGCAGAAACTGCATTCTGCCGTGAAATATCCTAATATTTTTCGAGCAGATATCCGGATATTGATATCCTTATATTGGACCTTGATATCCGGATATTGTGTATCCGGATATGGTCAGTGAGATATCCGGATATTGCATATCCGGATATGCCACGAGGAATATCCGAATATTCTGGGATTTCGCAGAACAGTAGCTGTGCTGTGGGTACAGTAGGCTATTGGGGGGTTTGTGGACCCTATATTAAGGAAGTTGGACTTCTGTAATTAATGAATTAAGTCAGAATCAAGTGATTAAGGGCTTATGGCTTTGTATGGAGCCTTAAGACGTAAAACGTAAAGGAAAGGCGTTGTCTTTAATTTGTATGCTTGAGACGCATAATTATTGATATAGTATTGATCCATAACAGATTGTGATTCTGCTATGTTTGGACTTTGAGCTGTGGACTCTTGGCGTTGGGTGTTAGCTTGCAAGGTAAGCTTTCGTGTCCTCGGTTTAGCCATGTTGTGGTTCCACCATGTCCCATGGGGATATGGTATATGCATGTTGTGTTACATGCTTTTGAACATATGAAATGTTGATTGAAATTTACATGTAATGGCTTTTAATATGCATGTGTTGTTCCATCTTGACGGTAAGCCTGAGTATGTGGCGTCATACAATACGGTGATCCGGGGTGGATGCAAGTGGCGTCTTGCACTACATGTAGGAGATAGACGTATTCCTGCTTTTCTCTGGCCAGTAGAATAGAATTGACGCACATGACATGATTATCTGCTGCATTGCATTGTTTTAGAACTGATGATGATGAACTGCTTTTAAACTTATACTGCACATGTAAGTGAGCTTGAGGACCCCTTGTCTTACTGAGATTTCTTGTTTAGAGATCTCACCCCACGTTTGGGGAATGCTTATTTCAAGTTCAGGTAGTATGGGGGCTGATGTCTCTGGTGGCAAGAGGCCAGAGCATGAATGATGATTATTGTTATGACTGCTTTGATGATAGAATGACTGGACTGGATGCTGTTTATGTTTTCCGCATCTTTATTATTGCATTGTTAATGTTGAGACTAATGTTGGGCCTTGTGGCCTTATTTGTGTGAGCATGGGGTTTGTCCATGTCACTTATGATAGTACTTTGGGCTAAGTTGTATAATCTGATAGTTGGTCCGGTCTACGTGTTGTAGTTCCGTGACTAGAGACAAATGCTTATGTTATTTATTTAATGAGGTATTTCAGTTAGTTGTTTATTGCAATTATATACAGGCAATGTTTTTTTAACTGATTAATAAGCAAGTTGGTAATGATAATGGCATCATAACTGAAAAGAAAAATATATTCCGCATTTTTAATTAAGCGCAACTTAATACGATAGTATGATAAAATTACCGGATATATACGGGGTGTTACACCTTGCCTTTTATAAAGTTACAAAATACAACTGAAAAACAACCAGAAACTAACTTGGGCACTAAAGCGTTCCCTGTTGGACGTTTTGGCACTCCACTTTGATGGATTCCCAACTGCTTTTAACTATCTTCAGTGCTAAAATCTTTTACTTGGACGTTTTAGCGTTGAAGATCAGAATCTTTTTTTGCACATCAGAATGCTAAAACGTTTATATTGAACGTTTTAGCGTTTGAGACCCGAGAAATTTTTAACAGCAGAGCGCTAAAAAGTTTTATGTGGACGTTTTAGCGCTTGGCACCAGCAAATTTCGCCTTTATCCTGTAGCAGCGCGCTAAAACGTTCTGTGTGGACATTTTAGCACTAAACATTTAGCATTTCCCCACTCTTCAGAATCTTCTTCCTTCTCTCATTTTCTTCTTTGAGCTTCATTTCCCTACAAAAACAATGTAATTTTCAACAAAGCTTTTAGAACTTGTACTTGAGGGCTTTCCAGGAAATTAACCTCTTTTCCATCCATTTAATCACACAAATTGATACTAATTCATGCTTAAAAACCTGATGAACTAAGAGTTTATCACAATTCCCAGATTTGAACATTGATGTCCTCAATAGTGAATTAAGAAACAGAGAAGGATTTAAGATTCTTTATAGATGAAACTCATGAGGATGGACTTCAATTGACAAAAGATCACATTTCATGATACAACTTACAACCATGCAATCTCTCATTTCTTATGACTTTTTCCAACATCATTTTGTGACTTTTCAACAGATCAGTAGAGATAATATACAGAGACTCCCAAACAAAACACCCCTTCACTAGGAACTTCTCAAAAATTGTGAGAATTTAACTCTCTTGCACTCTAGTGTTTAAGGGTGTACTCATCACTCAATCTTCACTGTACTCAAACTACCATAGGCTTACCCATCTTCTCACTTTCCACAGTAACAAAGATCCATAGAGTAGATCAAAAAGGACTTTGGCAATATGGCTTGGCTAGAGATAGAATTCTATGTTAAAGGAAGGAATATGGCTTGGCATGTGACTTGACTAGAGGTAGAATTCAATGTTGAAGGAGGTTTTAGACTAAACGAATCAGATTCAGATAAGAGGAGGATCACAATTATATTTGTTCATATTCTCCTTAATCCTTCCAATTCTCTTCTTTCTTTTTATTCATTCTTTGCACCACCTTTTTTACAACTTCTCTTTTTCTTTGAACCTTTCTTCCTCCTTTTTCTTCCAAACACTTTGTGTCTTCAATTCCCCCTTTTTCTTATTTTCGTTTTCTTTATTCTACCAAGCTCTTTGTGCCTTTACTTCCTTTTTCCCCTTTTCTTCCTTCTTCTTCTCCATATTTCCAACACTTTGTGTTGTTACGCATTGCAAGAACAACTTGAAAGTAAAATGGCCTTGAAGGCCGATGCATGTAAGGTGGAAAAACAAAATTTTTTCACGTGAAAACATACATGCACCTAAAGATCCATGCTTTAGGACAGCATGATGTTACCTTGTTTTGGCCTGATCAGTCAGGGAGATCAATTGTCAGGTCTGAAGGGTTTAAACCCTCTAATGTTGATCCACACCACCGTTCGTCAATGATGCAAGAACGCCTTCTTGCAAGCCACCAGATGATCACCACAATGAGTCTTGCTATGCGCCCAATTGGTGAAGGTGGAGGCTAGGTATTGTGTTTGGAAAGGTATAGTGAACTACCCTATAGAGTGGCGCATGAGATGAAGGAGTGTAGGCTAGGTTTTGTGAAAAACCCTAAGGTGAATAATGAGCTCCCTTGTGCGCACACTTTAGGTTAATTAGTAGGATGGAATGATAAGATTTTCTTACTTGAAAATCTCACTAAATATGCGCATGGTTGGAGGGAATCAAGTATTTGTTTGCAATTCAAAATTGCTAACCACCTTTCATTTGAATCCTTATAAGATTAGGTCATTATCCTTTCAAGATTCTGACCTAATTATCATCATATGAACAACCATTTTATGCGCCCCATTTAGTCCTATTTTGAGTCCAGATACATTGAGTGGTTGCATTCAAATTTGAATCAACTAACTCACTGATTCTCTTAACCAACCAAATCAGAATAGTAGTACATTTAGATGACAAAATGACACTCACTTTGAATCCAAATTTGCGCACCACTTCATCATTGGATAAGATCAAATATCTTTTTTCTTGTTGCAGGGAATATTCAAAAGATCTCATCTTATCATTTTGTTATTAAATAACTTTTCATAGCCAATTCAAATTCGAATTCAAACACTTGAATTCAAATGTTCAAACATTCAAATTCAAAATTCAAAATTTCAAATTTCAAATTCAAAATTTAAATTTCAAAATCCAATTTCAAATTTCAAATTTCAAATTTCAAATTTCAAATTTCAAATTCAAAATTCGAATTTCAAAATTCAAATTCCAAATTCAAATTCCAAAATTCAAATTTCAAATCCAAAATTCAAAATTCAATTGTTTGATAATTAATTTAAATAATTAAATTAATTAGTAATGTCTTGGACTATCCAAGCCCAATACTATGCTCCATGCGCCCTCCACCATTTAGGTGGGCTTCCAAACAGCTTCTTAGGCTAACAACCATTATTAGGCCCAATACCTTTAAAGCTAGTTCATCATGACTACAAGGTGTTAGTGTGTGACCCATTAGGTCCAACATAGCTTCTGACATAACTGGGCTTGGGCCCAACAAGCCCACAACCCAATTAATAACAACACAGAGCACTAGCAATGCTTTGTTGCCCCAGAACTAGTCAGATTAATGACTTGATCATCCTATTGCACATATTTGGTTACCGTATGTATTTCCCTTCTGTAGACATCAAAAATTATCTAGGAATTTCAAAATTTTCTTTAAAAAAACAAAAAATAAATAATAAATAGTAAAAATAAAATCTTGTCATAGATGCTCTGCAATGGAGGTTTGGTCACTGTTACAAGGCACCAGGTTGCTTGTGAAGTAGAAGAAGACAGAGAGCAAAAATGGAACATTGAAAGGATTTCCATGTGGTCTGAGCAAGGTGCCCTTTCAATACATCAGAAAATACTCTTCTACCTATTACCCACCATGTAGAACGAAGCAAGCTTTTCTTTTTCTGCCTCTATAAAATCAGAATCACAAAGCATAGAAAAGGATCCTTTTTGGAGAGAGCTTCTGGTTACAAAAAAAAAAATCTAAAATAGAAAATAAAAAAATCTGCTTCCTCCATCGGTTCCACAATATTCCTCACTTGGAAGTATCAAAAACTCAAGGGAGGGTCACTGCAAGCGGTCATCGGAGAAGTCCGACATCCTTCACCGCTACCTAAGCTTCATCTGCCGCCACGTGCTGTCACTGGAAGATCGTCTATCACCGTTGCTTCATCGGCCAAAGCTCATACGCTATCTTGTTATCCTCCATAACTTGTAGGTTGCTCTCTGTTAAAATATTATCTTGTTCACTGATATGATGAGGAATGAATGTTGATAGAGTTGACGTTAGACTTTTATCTTGTGATCTCAACCGTATACTAATGTGGATGTATGTGTCTTTTATTTACTCTACTTGTTTCATCTGTGATGTGAAAACCACATATTAATATCGGTGCACGTGTTGTTATCTTTTTATCTAGAATTAATTAGCTTGCAACAACTTTGTGAAGTTGTCAGAAACGTCAAGTGCTAAAAAAAATGATTTTAAATATTGTCATATAACATCATGTCCGAGATTATCATGAAGCACATTTGCCTATGTAGTGTTTTGTTCTTCAAGAAACATACACCACAGTATCCTTCTTTCGATTCTTAAATTTATTGCAAAAAGGAATATTTTATTATTTTATGGATTTGCAAACTTTCAGCTTTTTTTCCCTATGTCCTTATATATACCTACGATGGGACTTTTCCATTTACTAACTCCTCACCCTCTTTCTTTACATTTCTTTGAATTATATTATTAATGATTTAGAGAAAAAAAATTTCAACTTCCATCAAATCATCCATAAATGAAAAGTGGACTAAACTGCAACACTTAGTTTATTTTCCCTAAAAATTTAAGCTCTCCAATCTATTAGTAGCTTGCGTACGTACACTACCATGTTTTTTATTTTATTTTATTTTTTTTGTCACTTCCGTAGTACTCTCTGTAATTACTTGGACCATGCTTGCTTTTTGCAATAAAGTAGCCAGAAAAATCTTTTAGATTTTATCAATAATTCTAAATAAAAATAATCATATTAAAACTAAGGGGATAATTTAACCGTGACGGTTTGTTAATCCCGTGATTTTTGTTTTGATTCATTTTGGCCGAGATGGCTTGGTGATTCAAAAATTATCTAAAAAAATTATAATATTGAAGTTTATAGCATTAAGTTTTTCATCAAAGGGGTAATTTAACTGTGACAGTTTGTTAATCCCGAATATTTTATTTTGGTTCATTTTAACCGTGACGGTTTGGTGATTCAAAATTTATTATAAAACTTACAATAATAAAAAAAAATTATTAAAATAAATATAGATTATCAAATCCAAAACTTTCCAATAAGTTTTTCTCTAAAATTATTAAAATCAAAACATAAATATTCTCTACAGAACGACGTAGCTTTGAGTTCCCTATTGTACCAAGGGATACGTCGGAGCGGGATCAACCCGTCAAGCATAAAAAATAAAACCAAAAAAATTAGTTTTCTTTTCTTTAATCAATATTGTTTAATTCTTTAGGGTGAAATAAAATATTAAGATCTTATCAATATTTTGCACAATTAATACAAGGTAACCGTTTTCGTAAACGGACGGTGTAGGGTGCTAACACCTTCCCTACTCGTAATCGACTCCCGAATCCATTTCTATTTTCAAAGACCAGTTTTCTCAAACAAAAGGGTTTTTCCAATGTTTTCCCAAATAAACCTTGGTGGCGACTTCATTGTTTTAATCATTCAATATCTTTCGCCGTCACGTCGCGATCCGGTGGCGACAGCTGGCGACTTCACTGGGGACTTATTTTTAGAGAGTCAAGCCTCTTTTATTAATTGTGCAAGTTATTCATAAACTTTATTTATTTGTTTCTCCCATCTTTTTGTTGATTCATTTTATTTCTTTTGTATAAATATCATTATTGAACATTATGTGCTAATTTGTATATATAGCTGCACTAATAAATAAGTATCCTGTTTGGTTTTAACCTTATGGTAGAAACCTCTACATATATTCTGCTTTGTTTTTGTTTTGCAGCTTTGAAATTTTATATTATTTTAGGATGTGCAGGTTTGTATGCTCCTTTCACACACTGCACTCACACGACTCACACACATTTATGAGTGGGGCCCTATACCCGGGTCTGAGTGAACATAAGATAGAAAAGAGGTTGTGTAGTGGTATCCATTTCGGATGTACATCCTGTTTGGTTATCACGAAAGCCTCATCTAGAGCGTGACTCTTTCGGGATTGTAGCCATTTGGGACGTACGTCCTGTTTGACTATATTTATGAAATGAGATCTTAGCTCTAGAGACCAACATAGAATATTAATGCCACCCAATGAGAGATGTCACGAATTAGAAAGACATACACCCAATTCCTTAGGATTTCCTAATTTAGGACAATGGGAGCATGCTTTCTCTCTATATCCCTCTCCTACTCTTTTTTCATGTTGCAACATTTAAGCATAACCGTAAGCATTCCATGTCATCCTCTAGGGAGGCCTTTCACCTCCCGAAGTCTGAATAGTAGGCCAAAGTATTATTACACTTTGGATGCTAGCCATCATAATCATGTCTTATTTCGCCTCAAAGGTTCATAATCCGGCGAATTTCATTCATGCATTTTCATCTGTAAAGAATCCCATTTGTTTTCTAATTTCACTACCATTTGAAATATTTTATCTTCAGCATCCATAGCATGCACATTTTATTTTAGCATTGCATACTCATATTCTATTTTATTCAGTGAGAGAATAACGACAAAAAAGGCCAAGCTATTTCCGCGACACCCTTATAGGACTCGCTCTCAAGCCAGAATCATGGATGAACTAGAGGACTTAACCGAACAAGGGAATTTGAGAGGAGATGTGGATGACTTGAAAAAATAGATGACTCAAATGCTGGAGATTTTGCAATCGTTGGAAAAAAGGAACACAGATGGGACCCCTTCAGCGGTAAATGACGAACAAGCAGGCACACCATCTCACCCACCGGGTTTTCCCCTAATTCTCATGCAGTTCCAAAATTCCAACCCTCAAGGAGTACTGATGCCTCTTACGGTATACCCAAATAATCTCTCGCATCTGCCAATCATCAATCCACAAGAAGGCAATGTACCACCATTCCCTCCATATGGCCTACCTCCAGGATTTGTACCACCACAAGCCACTAACCCTCCAGATGGTAGCATTCCAACACCCACTACAAACCTGGCTCAACCGCAAGTTCCTCGCCCAAACGCTATAGAAAACCCACAAACACAACCATCTTTCCCTGTTGGTGGTACATCAATGGTTCCACCTGTTTCAAACTCACAAAATGCATCCCAACCCAAAGTACTTCCCATTATTGCAAATGGGAATCCACCAACCCCACACTCCAATCTTGTAAACGTGACACCACACTTTCCTCATGGAATTGCTCATGAAACCTTGAATAACTCTTCAGTTGGAATTTTGCAATCTATGGGAAAATTGGAAGTTTTGGAAGAAAGATTGAGAGCTATAGAAGGAGGAAGCAATTATGGCCTGGGAAACGCCTCTGAACTTTGTCTTGTTCCAAATGTCGTTATCCCCCCAAAATTTAAAGTACCTGATTTTGACAAGTATAAAGGGATCACTTGCCCAAAGAGTCATCTGACAATGTATTGTCGAAAGATGGCTGCATATGCCCAAGATGAGAATTTGCTGATACATTTTTTCAGGATAGCCTGACTGGGGCCGCTTCGAGTTGGTACACACACCTTGAGCGAGCACATATACGTTGTTGGAAAGATTTAGCTGATGCTTTCCTCAAGCAGTACAAGTACAACATGGATATGGCTCCAGATAGATTGCAATTGCAGAATATGGCAAAGAAGGATGTTGAGTCTTTTAAAGAATATGCTAAATGATGGAGGGAATTAGCTGCGCAAGTGGAACCCCCGTTGTTGGAAAAGGAAATGGCTGCTACGTTCATTGATACCCTCAAATCACCATTCTATGAACGAATGATCGGAAGCGTGTCATCAAACTTCTCTGACATTGTCATTATAGGAGAAAGAGTAGAAGGCGGGATGAGAAGTGGCAAAATCACTCACAATTCTCCAGAGGTTGTTAGTATGAAGAAGCCTTCAATTGGGATGGGGAAGAAAAAAGAAGGGGAAACCCATGCTGTGTCTTTCAACCAGCAAAGTTTTGCCCAAGGCAAACCTGACCCCACATATTCCAATCCTCAACCAAATTTTCAAACCCCATTCATGTCTTACCCTTATGTTGCCAATACTTCAAATACCTCATATCCCCAAACTTATCACCCAGTGATGCCCTATCAACCACCTTCCCAGCCACAGACATTTCCAACTGTACCGTCACGACCACCTCAATCATGGGCTCAAAATTCAAATCCAAATCAAAGAAGAAACCCAAACAACCAAGAGAGAAAACCATTTAAATTTGACCCAATTCCCATGTCTTATACCGAGCTTTTACCACACCTCGTCCAAAGTTCACTTGTTGTACCAACTCCAATGAAACCAATTGAACCTCCTTACCCTAGAGGATTCGATGTAAATGCAAAATGTGATTATCATGCTGGAGCTGTGGGTCATTCTACTGAAAGCTGTAATGCCTTGAAGTTTAAGGTGCAAAGTTTAATTGAAGCCAAGTGGTTGAACTTCAAGGAAGATGCTCCTAATGTTGGCACTAACCCTTTGCCTGATCATGGAAATTCTGGGGTCAATGCTGTTGAAGAGTTTTCAAATCAGCATCTTGTGAGAAGGGTGGTAGATATCAAAACTCCTCTAAAAACAATTTTCAAAGAGCTTTCTAAGCACGGGATGATACAGGCCCAAGTTAAAAAAGAGGGAATCCATGATGAAGGGATGATGTGTGGAATCCATCCAAATATGGGGCATTCCATTGAACATTGCGAGGAATTTAAGCAGATTCTTCAGGATTTGATAGACAAGAAATTTGTGCAAATTGGCTGTCAATATAAGGATGGTGCCATAAATATGGTTAAGGAGCAAGAAGATCAGGAGGGTGTGAGTACCCAAGTTCCGATGGTGATCCAGCCAACTATTGAGCATACCGCCTCCATCCAAAACCCGCTAGTAGTCCATTACACAAGAAACTCATCCATGCAGACAACATGCAGCCCAAAGCCAATTACCATTCAAGTACCAACCCCTTTTGCCTACAAGGACACCAAAGCTGTGCCATGGAAGTATGGTGTGCAGGTTCTTACTAGCAACCCTCAGAGTGACATATTGCCAGCGTCTTCTAGTACAGGTTTTTCTATTGTCACAAATGTTTCTGGAATTGGTGGGATGACTCGAAGTGGCAGTATTTATACCCGTGAAGAGCTTCGAAATGATTTAGCCAAAGAAGTAGTGAAAGAAGACAAAAAGGAAAACAAGGAAGAGAAGGTTGCTGGAGGAAAAACCAGTCAAGATGGGTGTAAGAAAACAGTAACTGATGAGGAAGCCTATGAATTTTTGAAGTTCATAAAACAAAGCGACTATAGAGTGGTGGAACAATTGAATCGCACTCCAGCAAAAATATCTCTCATGTCCTTATTGTTGAATTCTGAGCCACACAGGAAGGTGTTAATGAAGGTGTTGAATGAAGCTCATGTAGCCCACGACATTGCAGTGGACAAGTTTGATGGCATTGTTGGTAATATTATTGCTGATAATTATATTGGTTTTACTGATAATGAAATACCTATCGAGGGAAGGGGGCATAATAAAGCCTTGCACATTTCTGTGAAGTATCAGGATCATGCCATGGCTAGGGTACTTGTTGACAACGGCTCCTCTTTGAATGTAATGCCACTATCAACACTGTCAAAATTACCTTTTGATATGTTATACATGAGACCAAATACTATGATAGTGAGAGCTTTCGACGGTACTAGAAGAGAAGTGATTGGGGAAATTGATATTCCAATCCAGATCGGCCCGTGTACTTTTGAAATCACCTTCCAGGTGATGGACATCATGCCAGCTTATAGTTGTCTCTTGGGGCGACCTTGGATTCATTTTGCGGGAGCTGTACCCTCAACACTGCACCAAAAGGTAAAGTTTGTAGTGGGAACCAAGTTGGTGATTATATCAAGTGAAGAAGATTTATTGGTGAGCAAAACATCATCAACCCCCTATATTGAAGCTGCATAGGAAGCCCCTGAAATTTCTTTCCAAGCACTTGAGATTGCTAACACCACATATGTAGGGGAAGGAGCGCATGTTATAAAGTCAACACCATCTAATGCATCATTAATGGTGGCTAAACTTATGCTTGAAGGAGGATATTTGTATGGACAGGGGTTAGGGAAGAATGGAGAAGGCATTATTGAACCACTACAACTATGTGAGAATCAAAATAGATTTGGGTTGGGATACAAACCCACTAGAGCGGACAAAAGAAGAGTCATAGAAGATAAGAAGGAAAGAAGGATAGCTCGGTTGGAAGGTAGAGATCCAAGAACTGAGGGGGTTCCCATTTGTGATATTCGGCAAAGCTTCCGAAGTGCTGGACTGTTGTTTTTGGGTCAAGTAGCTGCCATTGAAGATGATCCTCTTGTCAACCAGTATATTAACTTGGTGTATCCATGCTCTCCAGATACAGAGCTCGACAGTTGGGAAATAGTCGAGTTACCCATGATCTTAGATTCAAAGTAATTGGTAGTGCTGATCCTATTGCTCTGCCCAAGGCTTTAGGAGTACTTTTGTAATATGGGCTCACATGTTTCATTTTCAGTATTTTGTTATCAATGAGTGCATTTTCTTCAGTTATCCTAATTGTCTTTACCTTTCACCTAGTCATTGCATTAATATTTATTCATTTTCTTCTTTTCTTGTGTTAACACCAATAAATGCAGATCTAAAAGTGTTTCTCTTGAAAATGACCATGTTAGAATCTCATCATATGATTTTGATCACCCTATTAATCATGCTGACGAGGATGGTGAAGAAAGTTGGGAGTCTTCCCCTGAACTAATGAGATCAATAGAGCAAGAAGCCAAAGAGATTCAACCCCACGATGAGTCAATTGAAATAATCAATTTGGGGACTGAATATGATAGAAGGGAAATTAAAGTTGGCACCTGTATGAAAAAGAGTGAGCGTAGCAAGTTGATTAAGCTCCTATGTGATTACAATGATATTTTTGCATGGTCATACCAAGATATGCCCGGACTAGATGCTAGCATAGTTGAGCACAGATTGCCTTTGAAGCCCGAGTGTCCACCAGTTAAGCAAAAGTTGAGACGAATGAAGGCAGAGATGCTATTGAAAATTAGAGAGGAAGTCAAAAAACTGTTTGATGCATGTTTTATTGCAGTTTCTAAATACCCTCAATGGGTTTCCAACGTTGTTCCAGTCCCAAAGAAAGATGGGAAGGTTCAAATGTGTGTTGATTATCGAGATTTGAATAAAGCTAGCCCCAAAGGTGATTTTCCAATTCCTCATATCGATGTTCTGGTGGATAATACTGCTCAACACTCATTTTTCTCCATCATGGATGGTTTCTCGGGTTATAACCAAATCAAAATGGCTCCTGAAGATATGGAGAAAACCACATTCATCACGTTATGGGGAACATTTTGCTACAAAGTAATGCCATTTGGTTTGAAAAATGCAGGGGCAACATATCAAAGAGCGATGGTGACCTTGTTCCATGATATGATGCATAAAGAGATAAAGGTTTATATAGATGACATTATTGCCAAGTCTCAAACAGAAAAGGGCCACATAGTCAACCTACAAAAGCTTTTTGAGCGGTTAAGAAAGTTCAAGCTCAGGTTAAAGCCAGCTAAATGCACATTTGGTGTGAAGTCAGGCAAATTATTGGGGTTCATAGTTAGTCAAAAGGGGATAGAAGTGGATCCTGACAAGGTCCGATCAATCATAGATATGCCAGCTCCTCGCACCGAAAGGGAAGTTCGTGGATTTTTAGGGAGATTGAACTATATTGCCAGGTTCATATCTCAGTTAACTGCAACTTGTGAACCAATTTTTAAATTGTTACGCAAGAATCAAACTGTAGTGTGGAATAAAGATTGTCAAAAGGCTTTTGAGAAGATCAAACGGTATCTGCAAGAACCCCCTCTTTTGGTACCTCCGGTGCCAGGAAGACCTCTCATTATGTATCTAACAGTGCTTAATGAATCCATGGGTTGTGTATTGGGGCAGCATGATGAATCTGGTAGAAAAGAGCACGCCATCTACTACTTGAGTAAGAAGTTTACTAGTTGCGAAGCAAATTACTCATTATTGGAACGAACTTGTTGTGCTATGGCGTGGGCTGCTCGTCGCTTAAGGCAGTATATGTTGTGTTATACTACTTGGTTAGTGTCAAAGATGGACCCGATCAAGTATATTTTTGAGAAACCGGCTCTTACTGGGAAAATAGCTCGCTGGCAAGTTCTGTTATCAGAATATGACATCGTTTATGTCGCTCAAAAGGCAGTAAAAGGTAGCGCTCTTGCGGAGTATTTAGCTCACCAACCTGTGGAAGATTATCAGTCTATGTAGTTTGAATTCCCAGATGAAGATATAATGGCTTTATTTGAAGGGGAAGAACAGTCTTCACAACAAGAATATTGGACTATATTATTTGATGGGGCATCTAATGCACTGGGACATGGAATTGGAGCTATATTAATTTCCCCTAAAAACCATTTTATCCCAATCACGGCTAGGTTGTGCTTTAACTGTACAAACAATGTAGCAGAGTATGAAGCATGTGCCATGGGAATCCAAGCGGCAATAGAATCAAAGGCAAAAGGTCTCAAGGTGTATGGGGATTCTGCTCTAGTTATTCATCAGATAAGAGGAGATTGGGAAACTCGAGATGCCAAGTCAGTCCCTTATCATGCTTACATAAGGGAGTTAATGGAACAGTTCGATGAAATTACGTTCCATCACATCCCTCGTGAAGACAATCAGTTGGCCGATGCTTTAGCCACTTTATCATCAATGTTCAAGATAAGCCATGATAGAGATATGCCACTGGTACGGATGGAAACTCGTGAGCAGCCTGCATATTGTCAAACAGTGGAAGAGGAGCTCGATGGGAAGCCGTGGTATCATGATATTAAATGCTATATTAAGAGTAGAGAATATCCTCCTAATGCCTCAGAGAATGATAAGAGAACCTTGAGGAGACTAGCAATGGGTTTCTTTTTGAATGAAGATGTACTCTATAAGAAGAACCATGACATGGTGCTTCTCAGATGTGTTGATGCAGCAGAAGCAAAGAAGATTACGAGAGATGTTCATAAAGGCTTTTTTGGGACCCATGCAAATGGGCATGCAATGGCGAGGAAAATCTTGAGGGCGGGCTATTATTGGTTGACTATGGAGGCTGATTGTTTCAACTATGTGAAGAAGTGCCACAAATGTCAGACATATGCTGATAATGTTCATGCGCCACCCATGCCTCTGAATGTCTTAACAACACCATGGTCATTTTCAATGTGGGGGATTGATGTTATTGGGGCAATTGAACCAAAAGCCTCAAATGGGCATCGTTTCATTTTGGTCGCAATTGATTATTTCACCAAATGGGTCGAAGCTGCCTCTTATGCCAGCGTAACCAGGAGCGTAGTCGTCAAGTTTATCAAGAAAGAGTTGATCTGTCATTATGGCTTGCCGAACAAGATCATTACTGACAATGCAACCAACTTGAATAACAAGATGATGAAAGAATTATGTGAGAGTTTCAAGATACAACATCATAACTCTTCCCCATATCGACCGAAGATGAATGGAGCAGTTGAAGCAGCAAATAAGAACATCAAGAAGATTATTCAAAAGATGGTGATAACATACAGGGACTGGAATGAAATGCTTCCTTTTGCCTTGCACGGATATCGCACTTCCATTCGTACCTCAACAGGTGCCACCCCATTCTCTTTGGTATACGGAATGGAAGCAGTGCTTCCTATTGAAGTAGAGATTCCCTCGTTGAAAGTCTTGATGGAGACAGAATTGGAGGAAGCAGAGTGGGTCCAATCTCGACTTGATCAATTGAATCTTATTGAAGGAAAAAGATTAAATGCTCTTTGTCATGGCCAATTGTATCAAAAGAAGATGAAGAAAGCTTATGAGAAGAAAGTACGACCTCGACAATTCCAAGAAGGAGATTTAGTGCTCAAAAATATTCTTCCCATTCAAAAGGATCATCGAGGAAAGTGGACTCCCAATTATCAAGGGCCTTATGCTGTGAAGAAAGCTTTCTCTGGAGGAGCCCTAATACTCACAAAGATGGACGGTGAAGATCTACCACTTCCGGTCAACTCAGATGCATTCAAGAAGTATTATACTTAAAAATAAAAGAAAAAGAAGAAGTTGCTCGCTAGGTTGAAAACCTGAAAAGGCGGCCTAGGCAAAAATTAGAGCGACCTGGTAGGTTGAAAACTCGAAAGAGCGACCTAGGCAAAAGTTAAGGTCAAAAAATGAAGATCACACTTGATTATTAAGCTAGCATGAAGGGGTTTCCATCAAATTGGGGCAAATCATTTGGGGCATAAAGTTTGGGACAATTGATATCCATGGGAGTTGATTAAAGCATGTTCAAGATGATAAGCATGAGAAGCTAGCATTTGTCATTAGGAAGAACATCACCAGATGAGCTGCAACCCTTTTTTTTTCTTTTACCATTACCTTTTTGAAATTTTGTCTCTTTATTCTCTACCATATAGCTCCTTTGTACCTTTGCCTCTTCCACAATATTTATAACAATCTCTTCGTTCTTCGAATCCATTTTTCATTTGCATATGCATTTTTTTAGGATAAGTTTATACTAAAATATGAAATGTGAGATGATATCACATGAGCGTAATTGCTTCAAAAGATCATGATAAAACATGACAAATCTCCCAAAGGCATGGCACGACAAGTAATTGATGTCACAACCGCAATTTAAAGGACTGAAACCATAGTCCCGGTACAAGAAACAAGAACACCCTTCGGTTCATTCTTGAGTTAAAAGGCAATTGAGATTGTGAGGAGGCAGAACCAAGGGTTGCCGTGGAAACAAAGAAAAAGAGAAAATTTCCAGATTTTAAAATCCCAAGAGTTTCCGCATTGTGACATGCATTGCATATTACATCATCTTTGCATGCCAATATATATATATATATATATATATATATATATATATATATATATATATATATATATATAAAAAAAATAAAATTAAATAAAAAAATGGAAAAACAATCTCCAAGCTTTAAAGTTTCAAGAGCTTTTGCATCAGGTGACATGCATTGCATCTTACATCATCTTGGCATATCATAAAAAAAAATATAAATATCTCAAAGTTTCAAAGTTTCAAAATTTTCTACATGCATTGCATAGTGCATTGTCTTTGCATACCATATTAAAAATCAGCGGGTCCACTCTTCCGCGACTTTAAATTTCTGCACAGCGGGTCCATTCTCCCGTGCCTTTAAATTTCTGCACAGCGGGTCCACTCTCTTGCGCCTTTATTTTTCTGCCACAGCGGGTCCATTCTCCCGCGCCTTTAAATTTATGTCAAAGCGGGCCCACTCTTCCGCGCCTTTATTTTTCTGCAAAAGCGGGTCCACTCTTCCGCGCCTTTTAAATTTCTGCCAAAGCGGGTCCACTCTTCTGCGCCTTTAAAATTTTGCCAAAAAAGCGGGTCCACTCTCCCGCGCCTTTTAATTTTTGCCAAAGCGGGACCACTCTTCCGCGCCTTTAAATTTATGTCAAAGGGGGTCCACTCTTCTGCGCCTTTTAAATTTCTGCCAAAGCGGGTCCACTCTTCCGCGCCTTTTAAATTTCTGCCAAAGCGGGTCCACTCTTCCGCGCCTTTTAAATTTTGCCAAAAAAAAGCGGGTCCACTCTCCCGCGCCTTTAATTTACGTCAAGTCGGGTCCACTCTCCCGCTCTTATAAATTTCTGCCAAAGTGGGTCCTCTCCCACACGTCAAAATTTTCGTCAAGTTGGGTCCATTCTCCCTCACCAGTTTAGCTCTCATTGGACAAAATGGGATTTCTTTTCTTTACTTCTTCCTTACCATGATAATACGAAAAACTATAATGGATTCATATTATT
>JAVKPL010007838.1:0-30916 GCA_032173675.1 Gastrolobium villosum | reverse complement strand
TGAGGATGGGTTTATGCATGCTGTGTTACATGCTTTGATTATTTTGGAAATGCTGTTGAGCTGTTTATATGTAATGAGCATTATGATATGCATGTGGTGTCCACCCTAGACGGCAATCCTGAGTATGTAGTACATACAAGATGGAGAAGCATGTGGGTGAGGTGCAGGTAGTATCCATGTACTCATGTAGGCATAGACGTATTCCTACATTTCTCTGGCCAGTAGATTTGAAAGCACACATGACATGATTAATTGCTGCATCGCATGATTTTAGAACTTATACTGTAATACTGTTTTTAGAACTTATATTACACATGTAAGTGAGCTTGGGGTGGAGACTCCTTAGGACCCCTTGTCTTACTGAGATTTCTTGTTAGAGATCTCACCCCACGTTTGGGGACGCTTATTTCAGGATCAGGTAATGTTGAGGGCTCAGGTGGCAGGAGGCCAGAGTTGAGCTGATTGATGATATGCTGACTGCTGTTATGCTATTTCTACTGTTGTTTATGTTTTCTGCTTTAATCATGCTAAGTTTATGTTGAGACTATTTGTGGGCATTGTTGCCTTATTTGGTGAGCATGGGGTTTGTCCATGCCACGTGATTGTTATCGTCTTTTTATGTTGATGTTGTAATTAAAGTATCAGGATTTTGACCCAGGCTACTTGTGTAGACCTGTGGCTTTAGATACTCACTTATATTTATGTACGAGGTATTCAGTTAGTTGTCTTGCAATTTACATTATGAAAATGATTAAGTAATCAAGTTGGTTAAGTTAATGACGTCATAATTGAATTAAAGAAAAAGTTATTCCGCATTTTAATTAAGCGTGGCTTAATACGATAGTGTGTTATCAGACCGGGTTAACACGGGCTGTTACACTTCCAGTCCAAAGTTCAAAAGGAGTCTTTGGAACTGACTTACTAGGAACCCTATTCAATACATACATGGCAGTTTTTAGAGCATAAGTCCACAATGAAACGGGTAAAGAAGAATTACTTAACATACTCCTAACCATATCCAGTAAGGTCCTATTACGCCTTTCAGATACACCATTCTGTTGCGGTGTACCGGGCATTGTGTATTGAGCACAAATACCACGCTTTTCCAGAAATTTAGCAAATGGGCCCGGATGTTGTCCACTTTCATCATACCTTCCATAATATTCACCACCCCTATCAGACCTGACAATCTTCACCTTTCTGTCTAATTGCCTTTCAACTTCATTAATATAAATCTCCAAAGCATTTGCAGCTTGAGACTTATCATGCAGCAAATAGACATAACCATAACGTGAATAATCATCAATGAAAGTGATAAAATATTTTTCTTTATTGAAGGCATTAACATCAAACGGACCACATACATCAGTGTGTATAATTTCAAGAAGCTGTGTGCTCCTTGTGGCTCCTTTCTTTGTGTGTTTTGTTTGTTTTCCTTTAATACAATCCACACAAACATTTAAATCAGTAAAGTCTAAATCCGGAAGGATTTCATTATTTACCAATCTTTTCATCCTTTCTTTGGAAATATGTCCCAAACGTTTGTGCCACAAGTAAGCGGAACACTCATTAATTAAGGCACGTTTAGTACCAACATTATGATGCAGAGTCATAAGCATTTCAGCATAAAGATTATCAAGACATAATTTATATAATCCATCACATAAAGTACCATTACCAATCAAATGATTGTGCTTGTACAAACTAAAACTACCACTACCAAATTTAAAAGAGTATCCAGCAACATCAAGTTTGGAAATTGAAACTAAATTCCTAGATATACTAGGTACATAAAGAGTTTCACATAAATCCAAATGATATCCACTGTCGAGAATTAAACGGTAAGTCCCAACAGCTTCCACCGGAACTTTCACTCTATTACCCATAAAGACAAACTTTTCATTTGGCCTTGTGGTCTGGGTCATAAGGAATCCTGCATTGTATTAGAAACATGAGTAGTACAACCAGAATCAATCCACCAAGTATTATAAGGAACTTCAGCCAGGTTTGATTCATAACATACATAAGCACTAGGCTTACCTTTCTTTTCGAACCAAGCCTTACGTTTCAGGCAATCCTTTTTGAAATGCCCTTCCTTTTTACAGAAATGACACCTCATCTTTGCATTACTTTCCTTTTTGTGGATTTTAGAAGAAGAGGCCTCATCAACTTTAAGGGGTCCTCCTCCTCCTCCTCCTTTCTTCTCATGCTTCTTACCTTTATTCTTTTCAGCTCCTTGATGCTTTACATAATTGATGGAATGAGCTCCCTGATTCTTAAGTCTGGTTTCCTCCTGAACTAACATACTGTGCAATTCATGCACATTCCATTTATCTTTCATGGTGTTATAGTTCATTTGGAAAGGACCATACTCAGACGGTAATGAGTTCAATACGAACTGCACCAGGAAATTCTCATCCACAGCCATTCCCTATGCTTTTAATTTTGCCGCAATGCTTGTCATTTCAATAACATGCTCATGCATAGTACGTGAACCATCAAACTTCATGGTGGTCAGTGTACTCATAAGTGTCCCAGCAAGAGACTTATCAGCAGTTTGGGAACGCTCTTCCACAAGTTTCATCATTTCAATGGCACTTTTAGTTTGTGGAAGAGCTGACTTAATGTTGCTTGCTATGCTCATTTTCATGTACATCAAACTTAATCTGTTGGATCTTTCCCAGTTCTTAAAATGGTTCCTTTCATCCTCAGTGCTTTCAGGAGTAATAGCACCAGGTTCCTCTTCTCTAAGAGCCATATCCATATCCATTACCCCAAGGTAAAATTGGATTTGCTCTTTCCATTCAGAGAAGTTCAGCCCATTAAAAACTGCAACAGTTGAGAACATGGAATGTGTGGCAACAAAGGAATAATATTTAAACATTAATGCTTTGAGACATACATGTCACATACTAACATACTTCACAGATTCAAATATACTAACTTCAATGCATATCAATGTTCACCTTTGGGGATCCATTAACATACAACATTAACTATAATGATGCTATATAAATTTCACATAATTTGGCAATGATGCATACCCCTATCATAAATATTTGTCATCTTTGGATGTCCAAATGTGAGGAAATATGCCAACAATACCAACATCCATGTTCATTTTATAAAACAAATAATCAACCTTTGGGTTGATCCCCAACTGTTCTATAATAATGAACTTCAATATACCACAACCAGAATATTATATCATACTATTCATAGCATCACAGTCATGGTAATTGAGATAAAATTCATAATATTTGAAATTAAAATAACTCTTCAAGATTTGGCCACTTTGGTGACTAACAAATCTATCATAATTAATTTCAAAACTTTAATATTTCATAAACAATAATAGGATTAAATTTTCACATTTAATTTTAATCCAACTTTATCAAAATAATATACCTAACAGAACGAACATATTTATATATATGCACAGAACGAACACGTTACGTAAATGTCCATTTGAATATTGAAACCGTGAAGGAAATAGTGAATTGAATTCAAAGAACATATATTGAAATCCAATGATGCACGATTTCCTAAAGTTGTATACTTCTCATATGCAGGTTAATGGATTTCAATGGTTTATCATGGACACAAAAACCGAAAATTGCAAATTGACTTTATAATTCACAAGTCACAAAATGACAAAATGAATTGTGAAACCGTAATATGCAATTCGAAATTACAAACGTGAACCTTCATCGTAAAAAACTGTAACACGTATTCAATTGCTTCATACTTTACACGAAAATCGAGAAACAAACTTGTTCTCCATTATACAATAATTCATACAAACCGAAAAGCCATTCAAATCAAAATTGAGGACCTGATATAGATAAATCAATTTTTCTCGGTTGTAGAAAAAAAACTGAGAAGTGACTTTAATATTTTTATTTTCAAAAACTTAACTTCTCATAAATCAGGAATTCATTCCTAATAAATTATGGAAAAACACAAATTCTTAAACATGGCTCTGATACCACATGTAAGCATTTAATCAATAATTCATGTTCAACAGTAGTCATTCAAGAACATGACAGGGATCTTTAGAATTCATGGTTTTCACATAAAGTGTACCTTTCTCCATTGGTGCGGAAGAACTTTGATGGTGGAATATTTTCTCTAAGCCTTAACCCTTTCACCGTTCTTGTATCTTCTTTAATAGGGATTGGATACAACCTTTCTGGGCAGACTCAGAAGGAACTTTGTTTCTGTCAAATACTCCCTTATCAGAAACTGACCCTATGAACGTTTACATAACTGGCCTATCAACAGTTATTTTTATGTAACTTCCCTTAATAGCCAAAATTACCATAATGCCCTTTTTATTAATTAAATCAATTGACACATAATATTACACATGAGTCAAATAGTTTTACATTTTAAACCTAAAGCTGTAGAGAATATTGAGATACACCACCCAAAAGTTAGCTCAAAGGGTGAGAGTGCCCAAGACCTTATAAATGCCACATTAGTTGTTCATCCAACCAACATGAGACTATATATCTCAACACGCCCCCTCACACGAGAGTTCATTGGGCTTGAAGAGTGGATAATGCAACAGGCCTAGCCTATCTGTGCTAAGAAATTCCACAAGAGAAAGTGGGGGACGGCGAGGCAGGCTCTGACACCATGTAAAGAACCTTGGGATACATTACCCCAAAAGTTAGCTCAAATGGTGGGAGTGTCTAAGGTCTTATAAACTCCACATTAATTGCCCATACAACCAATGCGAGACTATATATCTCAACACGTCCCCTCACCCGAGAGACCACTGGGCTTAAAAGGTGGACAATGCCAAACCCACCTACCCGTGCGAAGAAAGAAATTCCACTAGAAAGAAAGTGGGGGCGGTGATGATTGAACCCGGTACACCAAGACTCTGTTACCATGTAGAGAACCAATTCAACCCAAAAGCTTAAACTCAAAGAGTGGGAGTGCCCAAGGCCTTATAAACTCCACATTAGTTGTTCATCCAACCAATATGGAACTATATATCTCAACAAAAGCAAAGCCCTTCTACGGTTCTACTTGTGACACGAGTGAGAAAATGGAACATTACAATCCATATCACCTCCCTGATATGCTTCGCTAATGATATACGATACTGACACGGGACACGACATGACACGCCAATACGTTAATTCTAAAAAAGGGCATATTTTGACACGTTGGGACACATTTTGATATTAAATAATTTCTTTAATATATATAATATAATTTATATTTAATACATATAACAGTCCATATTAAGTCATTTAACCAATCAAATATTCAAATTTCGTAATATAAATATAAACAAAAATAATTTTTGGTACTTTGTTAATTTTTTTATGTCAAACTTCATAACAGAAAAAATTGATTTGTAAATGATTTTTTTTTAGTTAATAAAATAAAATTAAGACTACAAAAAAAAGTGTCGGAAAGTTAACCGCATGTTGAAAAAAGTTGACTGCGTGTTGGAAAAACGTGTCGGAGCTTGTCGGAGAGTTGACCACGTGTCCCGAAATGTTAACCGCGTGTCAGAGTGTGTTGGTGTCCGAAACGTAACTTTTCAAAAAAAAAAAAAAAAGACGTGTCCGGTTTTCTAGCTAATATATATTAGATACAAAGAGCAACTTATTATTATTTATTACAGATACAAAGAGCAGTTTATTGTTATATGTTGCAGATACAAAGCTGCTATTATTACGTAACACAGATACAAGGCGCAGCTACTTAAATGGGCTATAACTTAACAATACATAAGTTACTAACGAAGTGACTAAAGAACTTCAATTTTACCATGCATTACAATCATAAGTATGTAAGTAAGAAGGCACAGAATTCCCATTCCATTTCCGTGTACACCCGCTACAGAGGTGGGGTCAACCTAAAGGAGCACTACTTGTGCCATACAGCATAATTGTGGCCACAAGTTGATAGTGTCCAGTCCCTCCCAGATGGGCACCATGAACCATTTCCAATCTTCATGCACAGTTTCTCCCCAATGATGGCAGAGTAAAGGTTTTGCTTGGCCTCCAGAATCCTGATAGGTGATCTACTGAGAATACCTTGACGCTTTCGAATGTCAATCTGTAGTTAAATGTAAGTTGGTTATTGTTGAGATATATAAAATCATTAATGTAGCCTCACCCAACAGCTTAAGCTTTTGGGTTGAATTAGTTCTTTACATGGTATCAAAGCCTCGTATCTCGTGTTCGAACCTCGCCGTCCCCCACTTTATTTCTAGTGAAATTTCTTTCTTCGCACAGGTAGGTGAGCATGTACATTGTCCACCCTTCAAGCCCAATGGGCTCTCGTGTGAGGGGGACGTGTTGAGATATATAAAACCATTAATATAGTCTCACCCAACAGCTTAAGCTTTTGGGTTGGATCGGTTCTTTACGGTTATCAAGTGTTGTTAGAGAAGTCTAATATAAAACGATCAGTGAGGCCGTAGTTAAAAGCTTGAGCTTTTAGTTTAGATAGTTATTTAATAAGTGTCTCTTTGTCTAAACGAAATTGCATCAGTAGTGTACTAGTTCTGGTACGTACCAACTTCACAATCTGCTCACGAATTGAGCCGCCCCAGTCAAAAAAGTGGTCATAGAAAACTGTAGGCATCCCGGGATGAGTCAATATGTACGCATACCCCTGCATCAACCCAAAAGGCTTACTAGATAAAACATTTGATAAACTTCACTAAACTCCATTTAATAAAAAGTGTAAAATATGAAAAGTGTAAAAACTCCATTTGAAATTTTACTAGCTTTTCTACTTTGTCTTTTACTCTATCTGACGGAATAAAAAGTTCACAGGAGGAAACAATAGTTAGGTGTATAGAAAACAGGCAAAGAAAGTGGACCCATTTTAGCCCTTTCGAGGGATTAATGTGGGTCTTTTTTGAATTTGTGAGAGATCACGATTTTAACTAAATGGATCCATTTTGAATTTCTTAGGGACCACGAATAGTCTTTTTATTGTTAGGGACTAAAGCGGACATCGTGAAATTTGCTGTGGAACAAAAATGGTATTTACTCTAAATATTAATCTAGGATGGTTGGATCATTAAATTTAAAATTATACCCGTTGAGCAACCAAAAATATTTATGCACATGGTACCGTATGCAAGTAATAACATCTGGACTGAAAAGCATTATTTTAAATAGTCACTAATGCTAAAAAAAGAAGTACCTCCATAATATGGTCTGAGGGGAATGGCCAATGAGCCTGCATAGAGAGTTAAACAAGAGCATAAATTTAAGATTTAGTAGTAAAAAACAAGAGCATCTCATCTAAGTGTATTATTGAAGCAAATTGTAAACTCAGTACCTGAGTTGAGCCTGTATCATGATTATCTACAAATGTGACTGATCTTGAAGGCCACCATCCCATCACACCTGGTGGCTTCCCTTGAGGGTCACGCAGACGCCAAAAATCTCCCTTGACAGCTTCCTACAAAGAAGTGCATCAGCATACATGAGAAAAGTGGTTGCGGTGAGAAATGTAATTCTAAATGAATCTTGTTCTGGATACACACCTTAGGCCCACCAGTTGGGCCCAATCCCTTAAAGCCCATATCTAGAACCTTCTAGAGGGCACCCATGGTAAGCCATAGAGGCTCACCACTAGGACTTTCCCCTTCCCTGCACAGCTACCCCTATACACTGACAGTGGGCAGCATGTCTTTTCTCAAGACAAGACATGGCTTGATGAGACAGTTCATGGGAGGGACCAACGGTCTCCCCATGCTAGAGAGGGCTCTTTTCTCTAAATACCCCCTTCACACATGGAGGGGGATCTTCTTCTCTACTATTGATTATGCTGTCACTCTACCCACTTGGTAGAGCCATCCTTGCCATACACACCCCCCTTATGAACCATGGAAAGCTCCATTAGTGCCTTGGTCTCTACCATTGCTACTATGGACACCCCTATATCAACATACTTTACCCTCCATGGGACACATCTTATGTACACTTACGGTACAAATCTAATAGCCAATACACCTGAGAGTATCAGAGTTTGTAGACTTGATAATAAGTAGAAATAATTCATTGAAGGGTAAAGGAAAAATAAAATAAAATAAAAGGATGAAATCCTCTATGCATGGAAAGATCTAACTACCATGTTCATTTTTTCAATGGTTCACTTAACATACTAAGCACAAAATGCTGGGTACCTGAAGAATCCCCTTTGTTGTGAAGTCAAATGCAGCTGAAAGCTGTCCAGTGCCATCAATCCAATTGATTATTCGCTGCCTATGGCTATCTGCACAAAGTGGAAAATAAGTAACTGCTTCTAAACTGTTTTCTACTATTTTTATTTTTTAAATTTAGTATTTAGATAAATGGTTTTTAAACTTGAATTTCGAGTTCAATTAGGTATTCTTCCCAACCCAAAAACAGAATATGTCTCGTTAATTAGTTAGTCATGCCATGAATTCCTCACTACAGGAGAAAACTTTATTTCAGCTTGACGTTCCACATTCTGTTTACAAGCAGCAATAATTTGTCATGTTAATAATTTTTTTTTTTAAACTTTTTTAAAGGGAAAAGAACAGAAATTTTAGAGCTTTTTTGTTCACTCACAAAATCCTATATCCCAATGATCAACAAATTTGAACCACTTCAACCCAAAACCTTAAGACGTTAGGTGAGGGCCTTTTTAATGATTTTTATTATATTATCTAACACACCCCATCATGTAAGAGTCTTTCGAGCTTGAAGCGTGGAATATGGCACAAGCCCATTACTGGTCTGCCTTGTACTGCACAAGCTCATTTTTTTGGTCGCCTTGTGTTTTTCGTAAAGAACCACCTCAACCCAAAACCTTAAGGTGTTAGGTGAGGGCTTTTTTAATGATTTATATTATATTCTCTAACAAAACTCAGATTTCAGCAAAATCAGAATTTTAACTAATAATATATTTGACGAATAAAAACATATATTTAAGAACTGTACCTTGGTTATAGTCCAAACCAGAACCATTGTAGTTGCAAGTATCCCAGTACTCCCCAACAGAGAATAATGGCTTTGCTCCTTCAATATATTCTTTCACATATTTTGGGGAAAACCTATGAATGAAAGAATTGAAAGATAACAAAAGAAAAAAACAGTATAAATTATGAGTACATAATGAAAGAAAACAAAGGAAAAACCCAATATTCAAAGGGAGTAACATCTATCCTTTTAAAGGATATAACCTTATATCCTTTAGATCCTAACCGTTGATTTCCGTTTATCAACGGTTATAATTTATTGGATCAAAATTATTAATTAATTAATAATAAATTTGGCCCATTAAATTTGACCCAATAGATTATAACCGTTGATGGACGGAAATCAACGGTTAGGATCTAAAATGATATAAACTTATATCCTTTGGTAGGATAGATGTTTTTCCCATGTTCAAAAGGCATAACATGTCTTACCCTTTGGCAAAATCAAAACGAAAATCCTGAAAGCCTACGTTGTGGCGTAGCCACCGGAGCCATCCTATGATATCCTTTCTCACAAAATCTTGAGAATGGTCAATATTGGGAAACCCATGGAAAATGGCCCCTGTGCTTCTATGACCCTGAAATAAGCAACACATTGAAACATTAGGTGGAACTTATATGTAGGATGAAGATTAAAATCAATGAAAATATATATTGGGATGTAACAAAATATGTTACCAGTCCACCAGTACATGATGTCACAGCATGTTCATCCCAAGATAATGGAATTCCATCAAAACGATTATACATCCCTCCACGTCCTTGGGTGGTGCCAGCACGATGATTGATAACTATATCAGCCATTGCTCTGACTTTGTATTGCTTCATCTTTTGAAGCAAAGCTTTTAACTGATGCTCAGAACCATATTTACTATTAATAGAGTAAAGGTTCTGTGGAGTGTAACCTGCAAAAGGGGGGAAATACACATTGTCTTCATTGGGGTTGAAGAAAAAGATAAAGCATCACTTTAAGACCATATAATTTTTTCTATGCTTAATTCTTCAAAGGCTACGACCTTGAGGTGAGAAGGATTGAGTTGGTGGTGGCAACCATGCTGAAGTAAATCCAGCTTTAGCTATCTCAGGAACTCTACTTTCTAAATTTGTCCACCAATTGTATTTGTGAGACTCCCAGTTAAATGCCTGCAAAGCAATTTTTTATTTTTTTTTAAAAGTTCTTGACAGTGTTAGAAACTTAAAATTTGAGATGTGGTATGATACGCATAGAATCAAATAACTATTCCTATTAGTTTTCCAAGATCATCACATCTTTGCAGTTAAATAGCATAATTGGAGCATGGATATTAAATACTTCAATAAAAAGAACCAGTGAAATTCAGGGTGATTTGGTTTTTCCAATTAGTGCAAATAATAAAAATATGATCACTAATTCAATAAATTTTCCTTGTGATCGGAAGGTCACAAATTCAAGTCTAGAAAACTATCTCTTTGCAAAAGTGTAAGAATAAGACTATACAAATCGCTACTCTCGCAAGTTTTGTGCACCTGGTTTGCCCTTATGCTCACTACTACACAACCTTGCCTTGAAAACTCTTCTATAATGACTAGGCAACTGTTGAGATATATAAAAACCATTAATGTAGCCTCACCCAATAGCTTAAACTTTTGGGTTGAATTGGTTCTTTACATGGTATCAGAGCCTCGTGTCTCGGTTTCGATCCTCGTCGCCCCCCACTTTCTTTCAAATGGAATTTCTTTGTTCGCACAGCTAAGTGGGCCTGTGCATTGTCCACACTTCAAGCCTAGTGGGCTCTCGTGTGAGGGGGCGTGTTGAGATATATAAAAACCATTAATGTAGCCTAGCTTAAGCTTTTGAGTTGAATTGATTCTTTACAGCAACTAAGCAGATAAGCGGAAACTAGAGTAATTAGAATTTACCTGAATAAGTATTTCTTTTCCATCTCGCAAAACTGCACCTGGTCATTTGAGTCAAGAAGGATTCGTAAGAACATCAAAAGACCCACTATTGAGTAATTGAGATATCATCTCAATTAGAAGTTAGAACAGTTAATCTTAATGTTATCCCATGATACTAAATATGTTTTACAGATCAACAGAGCAGCTACTCATGGTTTTGAATAAGGTATTCAATATTCATGCATTGAGAATTCTAAAATAAAATTATATCTAAAGTCCATTTTCACACAACAACTGAAATTCTCAGTAATGATAATCAGATTTGTTAGGAATCAAATACATACCGTTATAACTTTGTTGATTGGTTTGATCACGTTCCTGCTCATAAACCAAGAACCAAAACATAAGGACAGGAATCTTAAAAATAAAACAGATTGAGATACAGAGATAAAAATGAACAGCATTTGTTGCATACACTGCTCTTAAAGCCCATATTAACTCAAATATTATGAACCCTGAACCAACACAGTAACCTGCATCAACAATAACAAAAAAAAAAAAAAAAAAGGATTATTCGATTTCGAATAATAAAGATAAAAAGGTTAAATAGAAGAAGAGAGAAACGCACCAGGTTGAGTAGGGAAGGGATGAACCTTAAGAGGTATTAGTATTTATAGAAAGAAAAAAGCAGAAAAAAACTGCTTAATTGGAATATCATCGATAACACAATCAACATGGAATATGGCATTTGAGGGTAAAATGGAATCAGCTTTTGAAATGAGAAAGCTGAATATGAAATGAGGATAACAAAATTCATATTCAATAACGATCCAAATAGAGGAATAAAGAATATAGGCATTTTTTGTCTATACAAGTCTTAACTAATAATTCTAGTGCCTTCTCTTCACTACTACAAAGCTTGGCGAGTAAGCTACCAATACTGTTCAATTCAGCGCGGTTCAAATTCCTGAAAATGACTTCTCAATCACTTAATCGATGCTCTTTCCAACGAGCCCAATCTTGGCTTTCTTGGGCCTGGACAAATATTATGGATAAAACAAAAATAATATTTGGATATTTTCAAAGGAGAATAATCTTTTTTTCTTACAAATTTATAAAGGGTAGAGTGTGTGTCATTTTAAAGGATGTAAAGTTATGTCATTTTAAGAGAGAGAAAGAGATAGATAAAGGAGAAGAGAGAGTTGACAAAAGAAAGTAAATGTGTGGGTCCCATCTCTCTGTGAGAGTGAAAGGATATAAGTTTTGTCACGATAAACATTTTTCCCATTTAAAAATTATAACTATACTAAATATGACCGGTTAGATGTAAACAAAATTTTTGTAAATATAATTTTTCTTATTTTCAAAATAGGAACTAAAGAGGCAATGGATTGATATAACAGCAGTAGTAGAAGAAGAAATTTGTGAGATTCTTGAAGAAAAAATTGCAAACCACGTAGATGACGCATCTCTTTATTCTTTTTGGAACTAAAAAGGCAATGGATTGATATAAAACTCAACACAATGCATGATTGACCAAACCCATAGGCAACTCTTTTTTTAATTTTTTTGGTACAATAAGGGGGAGTTTGGTTCCATTCTTTTCAATATTTTCCTAGGCAAATAAAGTATAGTTTATAGAAAACCAATGTTTGTTTCAACAACTTTTGACCAAAACCCATCCATGTGAAATGCATGGCTTTTTGAGAAAGATAGGAATTTGCACTCTTTAAAAATCGGATTTGAGGGTGATTTTTTTAGAAAACCCGGATAAAGCACTGTTGACACATTTTTTGTCATATATTTCTCTGGTAAAATTTTGTCAAACCAAATTACTTTTTTTTTAACTTCCCCATCTATTCAGTTTTCCCTATCGATCCCTAATAATTACATTTTTATAGTATTCTTAAAATTTATCTTCAACCAAAAAAACGTCCCTAAGGCACTAACCCCAAACCCATACGCATCTCTGTTGAATCAAATAGACACACCGGGACAATCCTATTTTCGATACCTAGCCAAACTATCTTCTTTTTACCTTTTGAATTGGTTTGAATTTTGAAGCCCATAATATGTAAAATATGGGCCGCTGTAGTCCGCTCCTTCATTGTGTGTTGTTGATGACGAAAAACTTCACTCTATAGTAAAAATAATGTACTGCCTTGGTTTTTTTTTTTATTCAGAATTAAGATTCTAAACATCTCCAAAGATGATACTAACACATTTTATCACCTCTGCTCCGTGCGCCAACTGAATTACCACCGTTTAATAATAATGTATTGTCTTTAGCATTACGAGCAAGTTCACTCTTTAAAGTTTAGAGCCATTTGGATGAACTCTTCAGCACGTAGGTATGTTACTAAAAGATAAAATACTTGTGTTGTGGCATTTCATTTTTAGTAGCAAACCCATTAGAGCCAGCTACACAAGACCCTGAATTTTAAAGAATGAACTTTTTTTTTTAGTTTTCAAAAAAAAAAAAAGGAAGAAAAGTGCGAACTTGTTCGCGATAGTAAAGACAGTTAAATCTTCAGTATAGAAATGCAATCATGATTTCTAAAATTAAACAACTTGTTACATGACCAATTTATGGTTTTGATAATAATAAATAAGTCAGATCATATTTTTAATGGTGTACTTTGAAATAAGAGATGATAGATAAGAGAAAAAATAAATATTGTAACGATCTGATAGATCGATATGTCCAATCAAAGATTGATACGTTAATTTAGGATCTATTTGCCCTCCCTCAGGTACCTATAGGAGAGGTACCCTAAAGATAAGCGGATCACTGTGCACTATAATATAACGACATAGTCAAGGCGTGGGGTGTGTGCACAATGACAAGCTAAGGGAGAGGGTTTTTTCCAGTTGTCTACCTGGGGTCTTTTAACCTCTTATTTATAAGGATTACCTCTTGGGCTTGTGTAGATCTCCCAGTTATAGTAAGATTCAACTTCCTTTCTGTTGAGATAGGGACTCTATCCTGATTCAACTTCCTTTCTGTTGAGATAGGAACTCTATCCTTAGCAGCCTTACTGTTTTATATTGTTAGGATAATTGGGTAATTATCCTTTAAGGGATCCTTAGGTAGGTGGTTAGGATATGAAAATATTCCATAACAGTTGCCCCCCAGCCCGGCAGTTCGGAAGCTCGGACTGCTGGGGTGCCTAAGTTTGATTGACAGGTCGACCCTACCGAGGTACTATGATCCTGCCTTGGGTCTGGTGCGACTACCTCTTCCTGGTTTAGCTTTTTATATTGGCTTCTTTCCTCTTGAAGTCTCTGAGTGGAGAGACGGTTTTTGCCTTTTTTTTGACTTTGAGCTCAGCTTATCTTGCTGAGGCTCTTTAGTTTTGACTAGGCTTATTGTCAGCCTTTTATATAGGCGTTCGCCTAAGCTTTAGGATGGCCTTTCGTGCCTCCTTAATAATTAACCCGACTTTGCACTTCCTGGCTTTAAGTGTCATGGTTCCAGATTTGGCTCGGTTTCGCTTACCGAGACCTCTATTAACATGGATTTGACCTTTTGCAAAGGTTTATAAGACTTTAGGGAATGTAACGATTTTCTTAAAACGACTTACCCCTTTTGGATTTGACTTGCTGCCTATATCTTAATTTTGGGAAGGTCTTTTGAGCCTTCTTGAACGATTAGTTAGGCTTTGAATACCATGACTTCTCTTGTTTTTGATGGACTTGGCTTCTTTTGCCGTAGGCTTGGATTCTTGAAGGAGGAGTTCGCCTCCTCGGTTTTTAAGCTCGAATACGTATACCGTGGCTTTTATTTTGAGCCCTGCTTCATTTGCAATGACTTTTTTATTTGAGGCCAGCCTGTTAGGCCTTTGTGGCCAAAACCTTAATGACTTGGCTTTTGCTGTTGTAGTCTTAAATTATTAGGGCAATTTTCTGCCTTCTTCATTTTGAGCCCAGCTTCGCATACCGTGACTTTCTTAAAATTTACTTGGCTTTGAGCCACGCTTAATTAGCGGTGGCCTTTTTATCTGAACTCGGCTTCTTACGCCGTGGTTTTTTATTTTGAACCCCGCTTCATTTACGGTGGATCTTTAATTTGAGGCTGACTTGTTGGGTCGCAAACTTTGTCATTTGACTTTGTTGCCAAAATCTTGAATAGGAGCCTGACATCATATGCCGCCTCGATTTGGCTTTCATCTCAATTTGGGGTGTGATTTTTTTCCAGGATCACGATCCCTCCAAATTCGTCTTCTCATATTGGGGTGTGATCCTAGAATCACATCTCTCCAATTTTTCTTTGTTTGCGGATCGGGGTGTGATCCTTTTGCTAGGATTTACATCTCTCCAATTTCGTCTTTTTTTTTTATCTCAAATTGGGGTGTGATCCTTTTGTTAGAATCACAACTCTCTAATTCCGACTTCATTTTGATCTCAGAGCCTGAAGTCATGGCCAAGGCGGAGTTGAAGTTCAAGGCCGAGGTCAAGTTTTAATCTTGAAGCCCTTCTCTGGGCTGAGTTGGAGCTCAAGGCCGAGGCCGAGCTATTGAACTTGAAGCCCTTCACTGGGCTGAGCTCAAGGTCGAGCTAATAAATTTGAAGCCCTTCACTGGGCTGAGTTGGAGCTCAAGGCTGAGGCTGAGCTTTTAAACTTGAAGCCCTTCGTTGGGCTGAGCTCAAGGCCGAGGCCGAGCTAATAAAATTGAAGCCCTTTTTGGGCTGAGTTGAAGCTCAAGGCTTATGCCGAGCTTTTAAACTTGAAGCCCTTCGTTGGGCTGAGCTCAAGGCCGAGGCCGAGCTAATAAAATTGAAGCCCTTTTTTAGGCTAAGCTCAAGGCCGAGGCTGAGCTGTAAACTTGAAGCCCTTCCTTAGGCTAAGCTCAAGGCCGAGGCTGAGCTGTAATCTTGAAGCCCTTCGTTGGGCTGAGCTCAAGGCTGAGGCCGAGCTAATAAAATTGAAGCCCTTAGTTGGGCTGAGTTGAAGCTCAAGGCTAATGCCGAGCTAATAAAATTGAAGCCCTTAGTTGGGTTGAGTTGAAGCTCATTCCTTATGTTTTGATGACCTCCAGGTCTTTATTTCTATCTCGGATTGGATCTCGCCATATCCGCTTCAACTTGGATTGGATTAGTTCTTGCCATATCCATCTTCATTTAATCTCTGATTTGCATCTCGGATCTTTCTTTTAACCATTTCTATCCCGAAGGGTCGGTTTTTATTTAATAAACATTTATATCCCGGAGGGCCGGTCTTCATTCTGACTTGGCCTCTTTTGTCAAAGCCTTATATATAAGGAGACACATTTTGCCTCTTTGAGTTGCATTGCTGGTTCTTGTGCCCAGGCTTTTTTAAATTGGGCCCCTTCTTTTGCGGTGCCTTTTTATCTGAACCCGGCTTCATTTGCCGTGGTATTTTTCTCGAGCCCGGCTTCTCGTGCCTCGGCTCTTCTTTCAGCTTGGCTTCTTTCGCCCAAGTCTTGCATTCATCTAGGTGGATTTCCTTCCTTATTTGAATGGATCTGGATCTCCTTCCCTTTTTCAGAGGGGATCTCCACACCACCTATTTGATTATTCTTTGCAACATAATAAAGTATGAAGTAGGCAATTAACAATAATTATACTTCAACCAACAATCAATAATTATCCAGGTGTAATCAGATAATAATTGCAATCAATAATTGACCAGCATAAATCAATAATTAATATTAGTTGACCGTATTTCATGCTATCGGATTTGATTGAGCACCCATCGTAAAGCTCCGTGCTCCCCAATTTTCTTGATTTTCATTTATACTCCATGAAACATAGGGAACGTGGCCTCATGATGAAACCTGATGCTCCTTTCTTTTTAATAATATTTTCATAAACCTGATGCTCTCCCATTTGTCCGAGGGTTCATGATTGCCATGCTTGCAATTGTTGTTTCTTGGTATGGCCCGTAGGCATTAATCAAGTATTATATTTCGGCATTTGTTGGAGAATCAGAATTGCTTTTCAACTCCAATTTTGTATGTGTGATACACATATCTCAAGAAACTTCAAGTTAGCTGAAATCTCATATTTAATTAATGATATATGTTGTGTAAATAAAAAGGAATGAATACTCCTTCGCGACTTGCATATCCATGTGAATTAAAATAAGACCACACGTTCCTGATAGTATATCGGTTATTATCATTCTCCTGATATACCACAAGCTTTCCAGAAAGGAAAATGCATGTCAATTATAATAATGGCTGCACATGATATAAGGGTGTGTATTGTTTCAAACTACTACCCTATTATGCACTTTTCTGTAAGAGGTAATTTCTTGCTTTAGTTTCAAATAGCAATCCGCTATGGAACCCATCACCATCCATCACCGACGATTTGCTATGTATCAGTTAATCATAGGAATTATTTTATGCTAATTATATGCTTTAAACAATGTGGCAGATTAACGGGTTTGCCTTTTGGCAATTTTATGGTCTGATTGCTTATAATCACGACACATATTCCAAAATGTGAAGTAACATGTTTTGGCATAATATATTACATAAAGCAAAGGTGTGGCAGTATATACCTTAAACTTTTATGAGACCAACTTGGTCGACTAGATAACAGTATAATAGAGAAAGAAGCATGTACCTCTAACTAGAGATACGAAGAGAGGCACGTACCTCCATTTTGAGTGAACTAACCTGTTAAACTTTTATCCTTTCATCTTGTAGTTTAGAATGACTCCACGGTTAGTTGGTAGATTGAAATGGGGCTGGTACCACATCTTTATTAGCTTCCCATTTAGGCCAAGATGTCCAGAAGTCAATTGCCATCATTCTTGGCTTGAGTCACGACCAAACATTTCAACAGTTTTCTACTGCCTCCAATATTTCTGAACCAACTTATCATTGGCTTCAATTCTTCGGTCGAAGACTCCGCCACGTGCTTTGTTATCCTCAGATATCACTGGGCTAGACACCTGCGGTTTATCACATCCTCATTTCTAATTTTTTGGGATTTATTTCTTTCAAGCATTTGTCATAAACACCATCATTTTGTGCAGCCCCAAAATCGCATATTTAATTAATATATGTTGCAGGATGTTAATAAAAAGAATAACCACACCATCACGGCTTGTCCATGAGAACTTACGAGGATTAATTGCAAAATATATATAGTATTCATACTGCAACCAAATGATTTTGACTCCCTTGCAAAAAGCATGCTTTCCAAAAAGGTAAATGCATGTCAATTAAAACAAAAATCATATATTTAAATAATAATATATGTTGCAAGATGTTAACAAACGAACATCCATTTGGATTGAGATCTTTTGAAAACTAAATCCAAAAGCACATATTGTATTCATATAACAACCCAATTATGAGCTTTCTTTTGCTCTCTGCCCGTCAGCCATTTGGTATATCAGGTTGATCCCATTATTATAGGATTGATAAAATCAACCAAATTAAATTAAGATAGAAGGAAATCTTATCAGAATCATGTTGTGATAAGGTGCATCCTTTTTTTAAATAATACGAGAAAGATGGATCCTTTTCTCAAATATTGATATAAAATATTAAAAAGATGGATTCTTTTTTCCAATAATATTGAAAGGAAGGAGACTTAGCTTTTGCTTTTTGCTTGATTCGCCCCCTTCTTTTTAACTTTGATCTCAGCCACGATCCCGTCTGGATCTCAGCCATGATCACGACGACGGTAATGGTCACACCCTTGATCTCGGTTTTGTCATGATCGTTAAGACTGATTTTCATATCCCGAATTGCGAACTCTCATTGCGCCCATCGTATTAGGATTTGGATGTGGCGGCGGCTAATGCTCTTTCACCATTATTGGGTGGGAATCGAAGTTTATCGTTCCCCACAGTCGGCGCCAATGTAACGATCTGATAGATCGATATGTCCAATCAAAGATTGATACGTTAATTTAGGATCTATTTGCCCTCCCTCAGGTACCTATAGGAGAGGTACCCTAAAGATAAGCGGATCACTGTGCACTATAATATAACGACATAGTCAAGGCGTGGGGTGTGTGCACAATGACAAGCTAAGGGAGAGGGTTTTTTCCAGTTGTCTACCTGGGGTCTTTTAACCTCTTATTTATAAGGATTACCTCTTGGGCTTGTGTAGATCTCCCAGTTATAGTAAGATTCAACTTCCTTTCTGTTGAGATAGGGACTCTATCCTGATTCAACTTCCTTTCTGTTGAGATAGGAACTCTATCCTTAGCAGCCTTACTGTTTTATATTGTTAGGATAATTGGGTAATTATCCTTTAAGGGATCCTTGGGTAGGTGGTTATGATATGAAAATATTCCATAACAGATAAAAAGAAAGATCTTTTGCCTTCCATCAATTAAATAATAACTATTTTGTCTCTTCCCAAAACATTCCACTTATATGCCCATCTGTTAATCGATTGAACCACATGCTTAATCGATTAAATAGTTAAAAAAGCAGAAAATATTAAACCAGTGATTTAATCGATGAAGCCATAATGCTTAATCGAATAAATTTCATCAGAAATCCTATATCTATACTTGGTCTCATTTCACTTATACCCATTTTTTACACCAAAATCTCTCTTGTTTCTCATCTCTAATCCAACTCATCAAGAGGCTATTTCTTCCCACCATCTCCAGAGACTTAATCTTGTGAAATCATTATCGTTGCAATTACATATTCTTTTTTGTTAGGAATATCCAAACCTAAACCTCAAAAATTTGAACCTTGGTCCCAATTTCGTGTGCAAGATGAGCTCAAGTTCAAACATGTATGTTACAGTGATCTACCATGAGGGTAAGCATTTTGAAGGTCCCAACGGTGTTCAATTTGAAGGAAAAACGAAAATGATGAAAATCAAATGGGGCACTACATACAACGAGCTCAAGGGGAGAATTCACCAAAAATTGAGGCTACAAGGCAGCCAATGCATTCATCGGATGATAGCCAGGGTAGAGAGTACAGTTGGTAAAGATGCTTTGTACTATATTAGTAACGATATTTGTGATGATGAAGATGTGAAATGTGTCAATTCCCGATCAGAAATCTTAAAATTTTATTGAGATGTTGATAGAGAATAGTATAAACCATTAAAAAGCTCTCACCCAATAGCTTAAGCTTTTGAGTTGAATTAGTTTTTTACATGGTATCGGAGCATCGTGTCACGGATTCGATCCTCACTGCCCCCCACTTTTTATTGTGAAATTTTCTTAACATAAGTAGGCGGGCCTGTGCATTGTCCACCCTTTAGCCCAGTGGGCTCTGGTGTGAGGGGGCGTATTAGAGAATAATATAAACCATTAAAAAGCCCTCACCTAATAACTTAAGCTTTTGGGTTAAATTGGTTTTTTACAGATATATGTTGAAGTTGATTGTGGTCAATCTTCATCTGCACCCACGCATATAAGAAGTCCACAATATTTTGGTCAAGAAGATAGAGTCGTTGGTTTATCTGCACCTGCACAAGGGTTAAGTCAGATAATATTGATGGAAGGACAAGATGAATAGGATATAAAAAGTGATGATGAAGGAGAACCTGAGAGTGTTATTCCACTAGGTGAGACCTTAGATACTGACGTGGAGGGTGATTTTGACGCTGACACGAACCTAGTAAACCTGAGTTCCTTGGTTATGCCACCACTTCATGTTGACCCAATTAGCAGTGGTAAGTTAGTAAATTAAAGTTTTTATTTAACAATTCTTATATGTGTTGTTATTGGTACTGACAACAATGTAATGATTTAGATGTAGGGCCTGAGATTGAGCCATTTTGGAACGAAAGCCCATATTACTCCTTCATTAATTGGGTGGACCCTACTGACGAGATGGAGATAGTTGTATGGTGACGATGACTTGCATGGTGGTTGGCAATTAGGGAATCCATTATATATGTATCAAGAGTTTCGTTCCCAATCTGAAATGCAACATGCCGTGAAAGTACATTGTGTGAAGGCTCAGCATACAGCCGTAGTAGCTAAAAGCAATGAGCATAGATTTGTGATGAAGAGTCGAAACCATGCTGACGGTTGTCCCTGGTATATGAGGGCAATGTTGCCGAAGAATGGATATACTTGGGTGGTCAGTAAGTGGGGTAAAGATCACACTTGCCTAAACTAAGGTCTTACCCAGGATCATAGACAACTGGATTCAGAGGTTATATGTGCAGCCATTATAAGTATATTTTGTAGTACGTGCAAGTTACATATTATTTGTTTATGTTATTTATTTATCGAAAAATATTTATTGAAAATATTGAGAATCTGCGTTGTTTTTTATAGGTATGTTAAGGAAAGATCCAACTTTAAAACCTGTGCTGATACAAGAGAGGATACAACGTCTGTATGTATACAATATAACTTATAGGAAGGCTTAGAAGGAAAAAATGAAGGGCATTGTGAAGTTATTTTGTGACTGAGATAAATCATATGCATTCTTACCCAATTGGCTGACATACATGACACCATGTAATGTGGGTTTAGTGTTCAAACTTGATACGAATCAATGTTTCGACGAACCTCGAGCTTGTACCGACAAGGCTGTCTTTCATAGATTTTTTTTGGATATTTCCCAGTGCATTGAGGCTTTCAGATACTGTAAGCCTATAATCCAAATTGATGGCACTTATTTGTATGGTAAATATAAATGAACTCTTTTGATTGTGACATCACAGGATGAAGATGGATACATTCTGCCTATTGCCTTTGTTGTTGTTCCTCCAGATGAGAAGTTTCTAAATTGGTCGTGTTTTCTTAACCTTATACGTTTTTATGTGACACACGAGCAAGGTATTTGTCTAATATTTGATTCTCATCCTAGCATCATAAGGGCGATCAAAGATCATACCAGTTGGAAACCTCAGTTTGCCTATCACGTGTTTTATCTACGTCATATCGGAAGCAACTTTAATACTAATTTTAGGGATGTGGAATTGAAGAAAACGTTGATGAAACTAGGTATTATTATTTCATTAATATGTACTTGTTGTAGATCATGAGTATATGTATTATAAAGATTTTAATGCATTAAAACTCTTTATTTTGCAAGGTACATGAGTTCAAAGATTCATTTTGACACGAGATTTCAAGAATTAATCGACAATGACTCAAGTTGCTTCATGGATAGATCAGATCCCCAAAGAGCAATGGTGTAGGTCTTGTAACATCCTGTTGTAATGACTCAAGTTGGTCATAACATACATACATGTCCAATGAGGAATACACAGACTTGAATTGTCTTTTGCAATGAGTTTTGTAATGAATTGTTCATGTATTGTGATTTGTATTGTAATATGATGTATGCAACTTTTGTTCATGTATTATGATTGGAATTGTTTATGTCTTTTGCAATGTGCTAATGTGATATATGCAACTTAATTTTGTCGTACCAAATCAGCAAGGCCCACAAATGAATGCACCTAGTCCTAATATACACGTATATAAGAAATGAATCAAGTTTAGGTATTTAAAAACACTAAATAGCATTTTGGTACGTCAAAACCAACTTTAATGGCAATTTTCATACATTTAGGGAATCATGTAAGAACATATATATTTTGAGACCATAAATCCCTTCCCCATGTCTCATTTACTAAGTTCATGAGTGTAGAAACTCATTGAACCAAAAACAAAACTCGTGGAAACAGAACCATGTGGCTCACAACATTGGTTTAATCGATTAATCGGGTTGTTGATTAATAATTTTCTCTTTTTGTTGTTGTCACTTTGTAAACATCAAAACATACATTGTATCTACAGTATATGCTAATCTTTAAGAAAGAGATTTGAAATGATTTGTGGATGCAACTTTGAAGCTTTCAAACTAGATATCTGAACCAAGGATAATAACAGGTGATTCCAACAAAATTCCTAAGAAAAAATGAGTGGTTCACTAGTTGACTTCCACTAGTTCCATAAATTTACCATAATTATATATAACTATCATCCCATGATTGATTTATTATTAGTATTATATATATATATATATATATATATATATATTTGGGGGGACTATGTCCTTTTTCACTTGGAGAGGATCAATTTTTTTCTTTCATGAATAGAGTATACTAACACCTAGAGCATATGTCAATACTATTTGGCACACATGTTTTGAAGAATTCTTGATTAAAGTATTTGTTGAACCATAGGTCATGAAGACCATGCATGAAAATGATGTTTTGATGATAATAAAGTACCTACAAAGTACTAATGAGCTCAATATGAAAAGCAATACAACAAGACCAAAGCAAAGTGCATATATGAAATGACTACTCAATTTAGCAAAGTCAACCTAGAAGTAAAATTTTTCAAGTTTAAAGAACTAATAGAAGACTCAAAGGATGAAGATTATTGAGGACGAAGAAGACTCTATGCTTATATTGTTTGTAATGTTGTTTAGAGTCCTAGGAAGTTAAAGATTGAGTTTATTGAGCTTTAACTTTAAAGTTGCATCAATAAGCCATGAACTCATGCATAAGTGACATGTATACTTTGATCATTCATACAAGATCACACACACATGGAGAGTTGTTATATAAGTGTAAGATATTATCATACATATGCTAGAAGTAACTAGAAACCATTTAGAATTCATTGCAAATCATTTAGATAGAAAAATCACTAGAAAAATTGGTTTATGATATGAAGTAATCGAATACTTTTTGAAAGTAAACGATTACTTAGGTTTTTTTTGAAGAAGTAATCGATTACCTTATGAACAATAATTAATTACCTGAAATCTTTGAAAAAGTAACCGATTATCCCACAAGAAGTAATCGATTACTATCTGTTATAAGCGACTTAAAGCTTAAGTAATTCAAATAATTAAATGTCCAATGGCTATAAATGGTTAGTAACTCGATAGGACACCTATATATATATATATATATATATATATATATATATATATATATATATATATTAGGGTTTATGAATACCAATTATCAAAGCGAAACAACAGAACACGTAGAATTCAGATTGAACCTTAATTTGGGCTAGTTTTGCATATCTTTGAAGAAAAGCTCAATTACTCTCTTGTTTCTTAATCTTTTTATAATCTTTTTGAGAATTTTGAATGTGGGGAGACTTCCCTACATCTGTTTGGACGAATTTGATTACTCCAATCGTTTGTGAGACAAGTGGAGTGATCATAAGGGTCTTAGGTTTAGTGTGATCAAGGTGTAATCATAGACTTATAAAATTCCTCTTGTAAATTGATTTTTCTGGCACCGATTGGAAGCCATAACATAGTGGAACAGATCAACCTCAGTCTGGATGTAGCTCTCAAGTGGTTAGAGAGTGAACTAGGATATATCTTAATGTGATTCTTCTTTTCCCCTTCTCTTTTAAATTTCGGTGTTTAATCTCTAAATTACATGTTATTTGGAATGTTTTGATTCTATTTAAAGGTTGGGAATAGTTTGTTTTTAGATTGAATTCGTTCTTGCTTGTTTTCTTGAAAAATGGTGTTGATTTTCATTGTTTCTTCCGAAAGAAGGCACACACAATTCACCCCCCTTCTTGTGTGATTGGCTAGCCATTATTTTCTTTTCAGTATTATCAAGAATTATTTTAAGTCATCACTAAGGGTGAAAAATGGGTTAGGCGATTTGTTATGACCTAGATCATGGCTGCCTTTGGTTAGGCTTAGTGTGACCCGTCTTAAAAATAATACGGATTTGAACTCGTTAAAAGACCTCTTTAGAAATCAGGCCACAAACTTATTGTAGAAAGCCTAATTGTAAGTCTCTCGACCTATATTTTCAATAAATAAAATTTTATTATTTTCTAATAAAATAACATCTTAATAGTTTTACTTTGACAAGTTCAGTATCCATTAAAACATGAAACTTTTTAATTTTAGATTCTAGCTTCTAGCAACCTTAATATGATATTATAATGATAGAATCGGTTTCATTGTGTTCTGTTTTTTTAAATCTAAAAATTATTTTGTAGAATAGTTAATGAAGTAAATGTTTTTTTATACTTTTCATCTTTTGAAAGTTAAAAGTCAAAACACAAAATAAATATAAGTCAAATATATTATTTAAATTTAATTCTAAAAACTAAAAACTAATTATAATTTTTAGAACTATTTTCACAAAACAAGCATTAACAAACATGTTTTGTTGTTCTGAAAATTAAAAAACTATATTTAAGAATTGAAATCAAACAACATAATTTTTCTTATTTATACAAAATAACGATACGGGATGAATGAAACGGAAAGAGTACCATGACATTAATTTTTCTAATGATTGGCTCTTAATTAAATTAATCAGTAAAACATCATTAGAAAATGGAAAATGATAGCAAGAAAAAAGGTTCAATGACATCATGATAAGAGGATAAATTAATACAGTTCCGTAAGTTATCTTCTGGCTCCTCAATAAGCAGCAAGGAATGATTGATGGACCCAAATTTAATAACATTAAGAATTAAAAATATAAAGTTATTTAGTTGTATCTAACTGTGATGCTATGCGTTGGTTTTTGAGACAAACAGGGGACGCCCACGGGGTTCTTTTGGCCTTTGGAATTTGATTGGTGGCTGATACTATCTTCAGATTAATAAAATGATTAAAAGTTGTTCTGTTTATCATTAAAACTTGGCAAAGGATATTCTAACAACAAAATACTATTACTATCAATTATCAATATTACCATCAATCAATTTTATCGTTAGATCGATTATGTTGATCCCACGGTTATATTTATTTTCATCTTTGTATGGTTATGATTCCTCATATTTAATACTTTATATTTATTTTTACCTTTATATGATTATGATTTCTCATATTTAATGCTTTATTGAACATTAAATATGAGAAATCATAATCATATAAAGATGAAAATAAATATAATTGTTGGATCAACATAATCGATAAATTGATTGATAATAATATTGATAATAACACTAATGGGTTATTACAATATCCCTTCCGCTTAAAACTTATATTTAAATTGATGACAGTAAGATTCAACCAAAGCAATGTCACAATGTTATAATCCACACTGCACTGACTGGTTAACGTCCATTTTAATGTCACGATCGTGTTAGAGAAATAGAGACAGGAGGAAGTTGGAAATTGCAATTTTTCTTACATGCAGAGGGAATATTTTATGTTCCTCATAGTTTGGTTGTTCACGTGCCTGTGAAGGATCGCTGTTTACATTTCTTATATTCAAATTTTGATTTAAGTGCTATGTGGTTTTGGTTTAATTAGAAGGTGTTATTATTGTATTCGTATATGGGAGATACACATAGTTGCAATCGTAGAGCTTTCAACTCTGGATTGAATCATGGTCGAATGCAGAGTTTGAAAGTTGGAATTTACAACGAGATTCTTAGTCGGCTTAGGGAATTTAATGCTCCAGAGGTTACTGTTCCTGATTTTGAAGATGAACTTTGGGTGCACTTTTATCTCCTTCCCACTAGGTACTCTTTCAATCTTGTTGCTTCTTTTCATATATTTTATTTTGAGAGTTTCTCATGTATTATTTAACATGATCACGTGAGTATATTCTAATAATTCATGAACAAATCAAAAATTATATATGAGAAGATTTACTCCTATTTTATTTTACACAAGAAAATTGGGAAAAAGAGTAGTTTTTTTTTTTTTTTGGAAAAGTTTATCAATATCCATGTCGTTTGCTTCAGAATTATCTATGCCCTTGTGTTTTTTTTTATTTATCACATATGCCTTATGCTTTGTAAAAAATAAAAAATCACATGGGTATATGTCATAAAAAACATACCCTTTTGCAAATTATAGGAACATATGTGATAAAAAAATTTACAGGAACATAAGTGATTCTGAATAAACCACATAGCATTGGTGAACTTTTTCATTTTTTTTTTGTCTCACAAATAATTGAAACCTAACTAAACTAACTAATCCTGTTCAAGTATTGTGTAATGAAGGGCCAATATTATTTTAGAATTCTGGTTAAAAAAGAATAAATTCCTTACCACATGAAACAAATGGTTCTAGGTAAAGTGTTTTCTGAGGGGGTATTGTTTCTTGTTTTTAGTTATAATCTTGATTTGATTCTTTTCAATATGTTTCCAGCTTTCTTTTCAATTACGCTTCATTTTCAGTTTTTCATGCCCTTTCTGTCTTGCTTGGGTACATGGAAGTGGACAAAAATTACAAGACTTCACACCTTTAAGCCGATTAAGTTGTTCTCCTATCGTTTGCCTCTGTATTTGTTTCCTTAGGGGGCGTTTGGTAGAGGAGAAATTTTTTTTTATCCGGGAATCGCGATTTCTGGGAATATGCTGGGAAAATGAATTTGATGGAAATGTTACTAAAAAGCTGTTTGGTAGGCCAAAATATTTTCGGGAATGTTGGACCAATTTTTCTAAACTATGTTTGGTTGATTTTAAAATATTGCTGGGAATGTATGATAATTTTACAATAATAACCTTATACATCAAAACCCAAAAACCTGCAATTTGCGTTTCTTGCTCCCTGTAATCCATCTAAACTTTTGTATTTCTTAATTTCTCTCAAGAATCATTCTTGTGTGTATTCAGAAAAGACACCCTCATGGCTCCAATCACTCCTTTCCTGTTTCAGGATGTCACCCCCACCAAACCCGTTTCTTATACAGCATTAGATGAGAACCTTTTTTTAACTCAGATCCAAACGCTGATCTATTTAACAAACCCCCCAAAATAAAAAGTAGATTTGGTAACTGAAATCCAAAAACTGCACAAAATAAAAATGGAAAGAAGAATTCCAAAGCCTTCTCATGTTGCGGAAGAGAGAAAGACAAAACATAAGCACAAATAGATTTAGAACAGTACATGAAATGAAACATTCATTCATCAATTTGTGTTATTGAAATTCTTTTTCACGGGAAGAAGACGAAGACGAGGACAAGGAACATATTTGAGGCCTCGAAAGAGGTGAGAGATAAAGTGAGTAGAGACTTCGGAAAATTTCAAACAAGGGTAAAAATGACCCAAAAAATATGACAAATTTCTCCAAGAAACTGGATTCTGGAATACCACATAATTTGTAGTATTTGCTGATGGTCTTCGGCTCCATTATTTGCACTACAATCAAAACGCCGGAGAAATTGGAATCAAGGATAAATTTTTGGATTTCCTCTACCAAATATAGGTATATTACAATTCCAATCAAGCTTTTCCAGGATTCTACAAAAATCACTCCTACCAAACATGCCCTTAATTTAATCATAAATGGTGGTTACTTTACGTTTTTGCTATTGGTTTCTTAAATTGTTAATCACGGGGTTGATATTGTGTGAAGGCTTCTAAGTGTTGCTGGTGTTTGTCAATTTAATCCTCATATGTTAGGTATGCATTGGATTTGAATGTGGAGAGGGCCCAAGATGTTCTTATGCATAAAAGGTTACAGCATATGGCACGAGCTATTGCTACTAGACCTGCAGTTGAAGTCCGTCTTGTGCAGGTGATTTATGGGTGAACTAATCATGAGATTAATAGTAGCAGATAAAGTTTGACATCTAAATGCTTACCTTTCTCCTTCACCTCTGAGTCAATATAACTATGGGCTTTATACCCTCTACTGTTAGAGAGAATTCATTATGGATCGGACATCATTTTGTGGTCTCTTAGTGTAAATGAGAGGGTAAAATTGGAAAAGAAGAAAAATAATAGGGATAATAAGAACAAAAAAAATGAGTATTGTGAGAGAGAACATCAAATTATTGGGTGATCCTGGAGCATAAAAAATATTTTCTTGTTATTAATGCAGAGGATAAGATCTTGCAGCAGACAGAAACAAATGTGGGATCATCATATTTTTGAAAAATAAAAATAAAAATAATATGGCATAAATTGTGACGAGTCTATAACCCGTAAAAAAACTACTTCTTACGTGGCAGAAGAAGAGTTTTATCCTATAAGTATTATGTACTTGATTAGGCCAAAAACTAGATGCATGCAAGCCATTTGTCCCCTTTATTCTTTAATTTTAGAGTAAAGTATTTTTTTGACTACTCCACCAAAATTATAAGATCCAATTTAATCTTTTGAGAGAAAAAATGACTCGTGATCTCTTTAAAATCTAAAATAGACTTAGTTAGTCCAAATCATGGTTTCTTTGAAATTAAAAAAAGATAGACCATAATTTATATTAATCCCTCAAAAGAACTAACATAGGTCTATTTTAAGGAATTAAATCATGAGTCAACTTTTTTTTCTTCTAAGGAATTAAACTGGGCCAGATAATATTTGTTGAGGATCTAAAATAAACTTGGTATTTTGATTGTGTTACTATTATATTCAAAAGAAGCCTTTAAATAGGCAAACCAATACAAAGGCTACGTACTCTTACAAACAGAATCTCTAAGATCCTAACAATCTCCAATATCTAAACTCCTAATTACAAACAGAATCTCTAAGATCCTAACAATCTCCAATATCTAAACTCCTAAACAAATATTATCTATAATTACAAACAGAATCTCTAAGATCCTAACAATCTCCAATATCTAAACTCCTAATATCTAAACCAATTAACAATCTCCAATACTCCCCCTCAAGTTGGAGCATGTCCCGGATGAAATGCCCAACTGGGAAGAAATCCAAGGAACGTGCGCTGTCCTAAGGCTTTGGTGAACAGATCTGCAAGCTGGGCAGAGGAACGAACATGAGCAGTAACTATGGTATTTGCCATGATATGGTCACGCACAAAATGACAATCCAATTCAATATGTTTCGTTCTTTCATGGAAAACTGGGTTTGCAGCTATATGTAAAGCTGCCTGATTATCACAAAATAATTCCATAGGAGTCGAGTGAGAGACACCAAGGGCGGCAAGGAAGGATTTGAGCCAAACTAGTTCTGCGGTAGCGGCTGCCATTGATCTGTACTCCGCTTCGGCTGATGAACGAGAGACAGTTACTTGTTTCTTCGTTTTCCAAGAGATTGGTGAACTTCCCAACATAATAAAGAAGCCGGTAAGAGATCTTCGAGTGAGGGGACACGACGCCCAGTCTGAGTCGCAGTATGCATGGATTTTAAGATCACAATCTGAGCGCAAAAGGAGGCCCTGTCCATGATTTAGTTTAACGTACATGATGACCCGTATGACTGCTTCGAAGTGTGCTTGTTTAGGATGCTGCATAAATTGGGAGAGGATATGAACCACATAGCTCAAGTCTGGCCTTGTAATGGTAAGGTAAATTAACTTCCCAATCAGTCTCCTATATCGTTCAGGGTTCTCACATGCTGGCCCTTTTTCTCCAAAGCCAGGCGATGATTTTGCTCGATAGGAGAATGTGATGGTTTGCATCCACTAAGACCTGCCTCAGAAAGAATGTCTAAAGCATACTTTCGCTGACATAAGAACAAGCCCTTCTTGCTACGGGCAATTTCGATACCCAAGAAGTATTTCAGAATCTATAATTTTTGATTTGAGATCCATCGATAGGTTTTCACGTCACTGCATGCTTGTGTGTCATTCCCTGCTAAGATCATATCATCTACGTACACTAAAAGGGCCAAGAAGTAGCTCTCTTCGAAGTGTAAACAGTGTGTAGTCCGCTCTTGATTGGACAAAACCATACGTTGTCAAGGATGTGCTCAGTTTGGAGAACCAGTTTCGCGGAGATTGTTTCAAGCCGTAGAGAGATTTGTCAAGACGACATACCTTATTGTTTTAACCATTGCTGAAACCTGGTGGAAATCGCATGTAAACTTCTTCGCTTAGATCGCCATTCAGGAAAGCGTTGTGCACATCAAGTTGGTGTAAGTCCCAGTTTTTAGCAGCTGCTACTGACAGCAGCGTCCGAACACTCACCATCTTCGCAACGTGACACACGCCGCCGCCTAGCTTCTCAGGAATCCCATGAGTTCCTGTTATGATGTCGTGCCTCATAGCGTTCCCACAGTTCCATCAGATTTATATTTAATTTTGTAGACCCATTTGCTTGGAAGAGTATGTTTTCTTGTAGGTAATTCAGAGATGTGCCAAGTGCCATTATCCTCCAATGCATTAATTTCTAATCTCATTGCTCCACCCATCGGCTAGTTATTCATGGCTTAGCAAGACCCTAACTGAACCAAGCAGATCATACATAACAC
>JAVKPL010007837.1:0-31284 GCA_032173675.1 Gastrolobium villosum | reverse complement strand
TTAAAATTTTGTTAATTTTCCCGTAAACAACAAGGATTCCAAATGAACATAAATACATAAATTGAGCAACAAAAATCCAAAAAAATAATGGATAAACAATTAAATTAAAATTAAATAGTATATCAACAAAAGTGAACAACAACAACCATCAAATCTACAACTAAAATGTCACTAAAGTTCTAAACAAAATAAAACATACAAAAAATATCTGATATATCTCTGAAGCCCTAAAAGAAGTAAAACATACAAACAACTAGTATGCCTCTAAAGTTCTAACAAGGTCATCATCATCATCATCAGGGTCATCATCCGGCGCCAGTCCCTTCGACTTGTTGCAGTTGGCTTCCTTGTCCTGCATTAAAAGTCGGAGTTGTTCCTGCATTTGTTTCATAATGTCAGCTGGCTGCTTCATAAAGTCCGATTCCTGTATGTACATGAATAAATATAATAATGATAATAGTTCAGCTGTCAAAAAGAAATTCGTATATTAAAATAATAAATTAAAAATATTTTAATCTTTATAAGTTATAATTGATTTGATATGGTTAAGTTTAATTTGATTTAAAAATTAAATTTTATATTTCAGATTCATTGTAAGAATATTTTATGTTTCAAATTTGATTTGATTTATAAATTTTATGTTTCAAATTTAATAAATTATAACACCTAACTTTATCTACGAATTTTTTTTTAATATTTATATCTAAGACTATTAATATATACTTAGTTACTAATATAATATTAATATTTATATCCTATTTAGTACCTAACGTTTTGTATAGATGATATTAATATCTAACGTTTAATTTGTATACTTAGTATTAATATTTATATACTTAGATATTTTTGTCCTGTTTAGTAACTAACGTTTTCTATATATATATATACACTTAGACATTAATACAATATTGAATATTCAATAACAAATAATTGATGATTATTAGTACCTAACGTTTTGTGTACCTAACGTTTTGTATACTTAGATATTAATATAATATTGAATATTCAATACCAAATAATAGATGATTATTAGTACCTAACGTGTTGTATCCATGTTTTCGAGTACGTCTGCTTGGTTTGGTTGGTATGTGTACTGTGAAGTGAAAACAGGCCCATAGATCAATGTTGTCATTTTGTTTAAAGATGCACCTTATACACACACTGATTTCAAAACTGTTACTATGCCAAAATACTCTCAAAGCCATCATGACCTTAAACATACATCAGCCAACTGTTCTCAGCCTTTGCTTGAGACTACTCATGGTAACTCTCTTCACAAAATACTCTTCAATTATTATAATTACTCACCCTAATTATTTAGTTGAAATTTGAGTGAAAAAAAGAATAAGAGATTAACCTTCCTTTTTTGTCTTGAGACCTTTGGGTGGCTTCAAAGTTTAACTGATGCTTCCCTGCAACATAAGTCATAGATAAAGGAAAACATAACCTCACGTTAATTGTTGAAGCCCAAGTTATCATCTTACTACATGATAAAGGAAAACACAAGTCTAAGTCACGTATTGAGTAATTAAGTAACATAAAATCAGAACCATTAGTTATTCAGATATTGAAATGGAAGCCAGTGTCGGTTCATATTAATATCAGATTTTCATCTATTTCAATTGTGAATCTTACTACATTCTTGCTTACATGAAGTTCTGTTTCCATTTTATCAGATACATAACAATAGATGAGCTTAGACAAGCTTTGAATGAATATCAAAATAGAGATGAAGCAACTATAAATTAAGTCTTAAAGGACGTTGATTCTGACTATGATGAGAACCCCCAAACTGTATTCATATAAAGCTTCAATTAACACGGATGATTTCTATTCATAGGGATTTATATAGGAGACAATTAAGATCTCCTGTACAATTTCTTTGTTTGCCCATCATACATCACAGAGGCTAAAACCAGAGAAACTTTAGGTGGCAGTCAATAATCGTTAATTGTTGTGTGAGAAGAGATGAGATGAGATGAGATGGGTCCCAATCCCAAATAAACCAATCTGTTTGGTAGCGACCCCCTTACGTATAAGGTGGAACCTTCCTTGTGTTTTGATCCAAACTTCTGTGTGTGTGTGTGTGTGTGTGTGTGTGTGTGTGACTGTGTGTGTGTGTGGCTATTGGCTATTTAAGCTGTACCCTCCTTGATTCACCTCTCTTCACTCATAACTTTCTATTGTGCTATGCCCTGCCACCTGCGCAGGTTAACCATAGTACTACTCAAAAATGGATACACATTTCCATTTGTTCATTGCTTTAATCTGCATTGTGTAGCCTGCGTTGGAGGCCAAGCTCCATCCAATTCCCCACCCTCCTCTCCTACTCCTCCTACATTAGGTATTTAGTAATTTCCATTTTTTTTTTGGCTTTAGGTGTTTAGTAATGTTTCCAAAAGCCACTTTAACTGGAAAATCAGAGAGCAAAAATGGATCAACCAGTTTATAGACATGATTTTGAATGAAAAGAAAATCCTAAACTTCTAAAGCATATAAGTTACTCAGTTAGAAAAACCAAATATGTCATAAAAAACTTCTCAAGCAAGACATCACACGGATTCAGATGATTTCCATGGAACTGCAGGAAACAATTCTGATTCCATGGTCGTTCCCAAGATATCAGCAAACAAAAGAATCTTATATAAATCCATGATCAAAAACAAAAACACTATGGTATCCTGACAGAGCCCTGATCCTCACCTTGTTAGAACACTATGGTGTCAGAATCTATCACAGAAAATCTTAACGTTACATTCTGCATACCAAATCAGGATATGTATCAAAAGATCAACCAAATCAATATACACTGAACTGCCTTAAGTCATGACATAAATGAGTTCTAACGCACAAAATTATTTCTAAACCAGCTTATCAAATGTACACAAAATAGCATAATAGCCGATTCAAAAACAAAACCCCCAAAGCAAATTCCTCCTCCATCAAAATCCGATCACACAAAACAAAACCCCCAAAGCAAATCCCAAAAATCAAATTCCTCCTCCATCAAAATCCGATCACACAAAACAAAACCCCCAAAGCAAGTGCTGCATAGGGAGGAATAGACAGCAAAGAAGGATCAAAAGAAAGAGAATCCAAAAGGGCACAGAGATTCGTAGCGAACCTTGCAATCCTAGGATTTGAAATTCCACCTGTGATGAGATAGAGAGAGACCAAAACGTTGAGGGATGGAAGAGAGATTCAAACGAGACTGTTTTCTTATACGTCCATTGGATGACGAAGCTAGCTAACTTTCTTTCTTTCTGCTTAATCGGACTGTGAGTGCCCTCCCCTCAATCTAACACAAGTAATGAACCTGTGTTTTTTCAACAGCAAATCGAAGCTGTCCTAACTTGAATTTCAGATGCGCATAGAATTCCTCATTCAATCTGCAGAAACAATTAGTTACTTGGCTAGAAGATCGAACAGAACACAAGAGTCAATCACAACGGAATATAAATAAAATGTGAGAAAACAGAACGTTTGGAACAGTGACTGCTAAGTTAAGAGGAATTAGGAAGCAAAGGTTTTTAAAAGTACGAACCGCGGTCTCATTCTGGCAATCTCAAATTCAATATCCTGAGCTTCAGTGTCAAGGAAGTATTCAATGAGTTCTTCTGGAGTATCGGGAACATCACGAGACTAGGTAAATGAAAACATAAGAAGAAGAAAACGAATGAATCATAAAAAGAAAATAAATAAAGCATATATGAGAAAGAGAGAGAGTGATAGTGAGAATTACTTGTCGAAGGGCTTGACGGCGTTCCTTCTCTTCACGGACTTGACTCTCGAAGGCTTCGCGGGCCTCTGCATCTCTCTCGAGCCGCCTTCGAAACTCGAGCCGAGCCAGGTGGCCGGTTTGGGGTGGGCCAAGCACGCCTTCGGGGTCCTTCCTTGGCACAACAACAGAATTTCAGAAAATAAAATTGCAAAAATTGCAAAGATAAGATCACGAGAGAAGTTGTTAAGTTTAGTTACCCATCCAACGCACGAAATCGTGGATCTGCTGCACCCGCGGGTGCTTCGGTTGCTTCTTGTAGGACAACCAACAGCGGCATTCAGACTTGTCGTGGCGATGCCAAAGCTAAGCGCGGCCATTGAAGATTGAGGGGAGGGCACTCACAGTCCGATTAAACTCTCAACCTTGCAACTTCCTACACTATTTGATTAAGCTAGGAGAGGGAACAAACGAACAGAGGGGGAGGTTGTGAGAAAAAGTTCGAAAAAGTTAAGCGCACCAAAGAGAGGGAAACAATAGTGGAGAAAGAGAGGGAAACTGAAAAGTGAAAACCCTATAAAAATTTGGGAGGATAACTAAAGGTACAAATAAAATAACAAAAATGTGGTTTATCAAAAAAAAATAAAAAAATAACAAGAATGTGATGTTTTATTAACATATACCTTTACATTTTAATAACTATTTTTTATTTTATTTTCATTTTAACCATACTTCATGTTTTAATGTAAAATTTTAATTATAACTTCTTTAACGTATAATAATAATTGAAATTTCATTTAATTAAAATATTCCAAATTAATTAATTTTATTTCCAATATTTAAACTTTTTTTTACAAATTTTTACAAATTACACTAAGGAGAAAGATCCGTTTATTTTAAAATAATGGCAAAATATAATATCTTTTTTCATTAATAGTACTGATATATGAAGAACCGACACTTCAAAAGCCCTGACGTGTCGTGTCCGACACTCCAACACGCATTATAGAAATTCAAAAAAGATTCAAAGGTTGCGTTGCATTAAGTTTTTAGTTCCAACTATTAGATTCGTTGGATTACGATTACCATTTTATTATGTTTAATATAAATATTTGGGATATCTTAGTTTCTTAGCAAAATTAATGAATATTATAAGTTTAGTTTCATTTTTTTAGCTAAATTATTGAATATTAAATATAATATACACTATACATAAATAAAAAATATTGAGGACAATCAAATGGTTGAGCAAAAAGATATTCCCCTTGGAATCTTACTTCCCAAAATATAGTAGGAATACTGTCATACTGTGTGTGTGAGCTCCAATCGCCAAACTGTCCGTTAGATATGAAGTATAATGAGTATAGCTCTTGCTTAAAGTATTTCAGAACGATCCAACAGTGAATTTAAGAAAAAAACATTCTCTCAAGATTGTTGCCTGTAGTAGAATCGTACACACATAGTAGTGTTGGTTTCAAATTTCTGGTGATGCTACTAACAGAATCTCAGCTGGACCGAACGGTAGATGAAAGATATATCGTAAAATGATCAAAGATTGCTCCTTCTTCAATTATTCTGTGAAGTTTCTGGAATGACTCTCTATCTATTTTCTCTTATAGTGATTGATTTTCACTCCCTTGTCTTCAAAACGCTATTCATGCACGTTCAAAAGGCTGCTGAACATCTAGAATTGTGAACCCTAGCTTACTTTATTGAGCTGTGCTTGACTTTTAATTAAGTGGTTAAAGCCCAACTACAAAGACTAATGCCCTTTTTGGTAGCATCGATCGGAAGCATGTGTCACTTTTCATTTAATTTGTACAGTGATGACGACGAGGGTGGTTGTAATGGGAATCTTTCAGACATTTTTCTCTGCTTCTCACTATTTAACAATTTTTACACACACCTTAAATATCAATAAAGTCTTATCTTTCCTATGACTAGCTAACATAGACACTACTGTCACTAGATGCACTCAATGTCTACCATAAAGGATGCGACGACATATTTAATGATTTTTTCTCATACGCATGATGCGGCGACCAAATTATGCCCTTGTCCCTTTTAAATTTGATTTATATATTATTTTTGAATTTTGTGAGGGAATATATTCCCTCGCAATTTGGGAGGGAATATATTCCCTCACAATTTGCGAGGGAATTTGAGAGAGAATATATTCCCTTGCAATTTGCGAGGGAATTTGAGAGAAAATATATTCCCTCGCCATTTGCGAGGAAATTTGAGAGAGAATATATTCCCTCGCAATTTGCGAGAGAATATAATCCCTCGCAATTTGCGAGGGAATTTGAGAGAAAATATATTCCCTCGCAATTTGCGAGGGAATTTGAGAGAGAATATATTCTCTCGCAAATTGCGAGGGAATTTGTGAGGGAAATCGTGAAATTTCAGTTGCAATTTTCAGATCCTAAATTTTGCGAGGGAACTTCCGTCGCCAATTTTTTCCCTCGCTGTTTCCGTCACAGACTTACGATTCTTGCGAGGGATTTAATTTCCCTTGCAAATTGCGACGGAATTGCGACCGACCTGCAAGGGATTCTGCGACGGCAATGTAGTAACAGAAATCTTGCCTATTTTCCCTCGCAATTGTTTTTCCCTTGCAAATTCCGTCGCAGTTTGCAAGGGAATTTTTCCCTCACAAATTTCCCTTGCTATTCGCGACTTTTCCAGTAGTGATATGCGCACAAGGGAAGCTCCAAACCAGATTTTAGGCTGCCACAAATCTGTCTTGCTTGTTGACTTAGAGAACCCTCTTACATGTGCTCATGATGACAACTTCCCCTCACCTCCTTGCATGTGCATAGAGTAACCAAGAAGCAAACCTTTGCTTGTTCAAACCAAGTTTGCAGCCCCATCCGCACAAGTAATCAGATTTGTTATCATTGCAACCTCCCCTCACTTTTCTTTAAGTTTGCGCACAAGAGGGACTCCCCCTCACTTTGCACAGCCAACATCTCCTCCTCCTCCTCACTCTCCTAGCCGAACATGCAAGCACCATTGGAGAAAGAAAAACTTTGCTAAGACACCTCACTCACTCACCTCTCAACCGTGACCTATACACCAAGCAAGTACAAGCTCCTCTTCTTCTTTTTCCCCTCACTGTTCAGCCTTGGTACTCACCCTTGGAAGCTGTCCAAGATTGTCCTCACCATTTATGCGCATAGATCATCTCCTAGGAAGTGTGGACTTGTTGTTGGTAGAACTAGAAAGGTGTGGTGTGTGAGCAAGAAGTGTGTGCTACAAGAGGTAAGCCTAGAACTTAGACCTCTTTCATTGTGTGTAACCATGTGTGTGCAGGAGATGTTTCCTTGAATATGTTTTGTTTTGGATTCTTGTTTGAGCATGGTGAAAGTATAAGGATGGAGCTATTTCATGATGATTTGTATGCATAAGTTATAGAATGAAAGTCCAATGGTTATGCTTAAGAAATATGCCACTGTTATGTATGAATGTGCCACTGTTTTGAGGATATATATGCCACTGTTTCTCAATGAATCTACCACTGTTTGAGGATGCATATGCCACTGTTTCGGTTGGACAAGATCACCTTTTGATGCCACTGTTTCTGCACACAATACTCACTGTTTTAGTACCTCACATGCCACTGTTTCTGCATAAAATGCTCACTGTTTTAGTACATAATGTGCCACTGTTTCTGCATAAAATGCTCACTGTTTTAATGCCATATATGTCACTGTTTTGCACCAAAAATATTCACTGTTTTAGTACTTAATGAGCCACTGTTTATGCATAAAATAATCACCATATTGATGTTCAAACACCACTCTTTATACCACTGTTTTGGATGCCCGAAAATCACCAATTATGCCACTGTTTCAATGTTCAAAAATCATCACTTGTGTCACTGTTTTGGAAGTTCAAAGGTATCATTCATGCCACTGTTTTATGTTCAAAAAACCACTCTCTTTGCCACTGTTTTTGATGTGCAAATATCACCTCTAATGTCACTGTTTTAATGATTAAATGTTACCATTCATGCCACTGTTTTGATGCACAAATAACACTACTTATGCCGCTGTTTTGAGGTTCAAATGCCATTGATTATGTCACTGTTTTAACATTCAAATGCCACTGTTTGATGCCACTGTTCTACCACTATTTTAAGGTCCAAAATGTCACTGTTTCTGTTTTAAAATAGTCAATGTTTCTGCTGTAAGGTGCTACTATTTTTCTGCTGTAAAACGTCACTGTTCTGTCCACTGTTTTTAGTAAAACGTCATTGTTTCTACCCACTGTTTTTAAGGAAAACGTCACTGTTTTCTGCTCACTGTTTTAAGAACAAACGTCACTGTTTTCCACTGTAAAACACTGCTGTATGCTCACTGTTCTGCTGTAAATCGCCACTGTAAATGATTGGTTGTAATTGATTTAGGTGCGCTTAAGAAGTGAGATACTTCGCTGCTGTTTGGTATTGTTTAAGGCACACAAGGTAAGTGTCAGGCGATATTACCTAATGTGACTATTGACTACTGGTATAAAATTGTGACATGATGCTCCATACTCCGTAAAATAATTATGTTCCTTGTGATGAAAGAAAACTGCCAAAAATGTGCCGTGATGGCTATGGGAATGTGCCGTGAAGGCTATATGATTATGAGGTAAAGACGTTATGTGGCAGCATAACGCATATGAAAAGTATATGTGCCGTGATGGCTATATGAAAAGTATATAAGCATGCACCTTACATCATACTGCATTTTTGTACGTTTGTGTGTGAAAGCATAGCATGGCATGCATGTACCAAGAGCATATAGGTCTTGCTTTTTAGAATAGTTATGTACAGGACCATGTGTTTTGAGCAAGCATCATATAGGCATCCCCAGGTACCGGGGTATGGGACACTTGGCATCAGTCCGCATAGGCCCACAGTTGGAATCCACAGGGAGCTCAGGTGCCAAGGTATATTGATTCCACTGTGAAGTGCGCGCACGACGGTGCTAAAAGCGCAAAGGAAAGGCGTTATATACGCAATATATGAATATGATGAAAAGGGAAGGCGTTATATGCGCTATATATATGAATATGATGAAAAGGAAAAAAGAAAAGGAACAAGGATATGTTGAAGTGACTGTTTATGATTTTGTGCCTAGTTAATACTGTTACATTATTGGTTTTGTTGCCACACTACTGGGATTATTCTCACCCCTTCGGGGCTGCTATTTTCCAAAATGGCAGGAGGACGTAAAAGCATTTGAAGACATGATGTTTGTTGTTGCTTGCCGATGAATGGACTTGTACTGTTGCTGTTTGATTGATTGGATGACTGTAATGATTAATATTTTGGTACTCTTGGATGACTGTAGACTTTATCATCTCTACTTTACCTTGAACTTTTATGAACAGCGGTTGTTTTGGAAAACGTTTGTGAAAGGAATTTTTGAAAGACTTATGTGCTGAAATTTTTACATTGCACCTTACGGGTGGTGTTTTTATGAGCAAACGATCTCCGATTTTCTATTATTTTATATGCACGCGAAGCCCCCAACGTGCTCTTTCTAAACCACTTGAAATATTTTTTATCGTCCAAACAGAAGTTATAAGAACTATTGAAATGACTTACGGATTTTTATACTGCTATGAGAATCTTTGTTAGCTCATGTGACGTTAACGACTCTAGTTCCGCTTAGCAAACGACTCTCTTGGATGCATACAAGGGAGGGCGTTACACTAATTGGTATCAGAGCAGTTTGGTCCATGGATTTGCTTGTGATTGATTGAATTGATTGTTGATTGTGTTTATCTGCTGATTGACTGTCTAAATGTGCTATAGTTTAAGTGTTTGAGACTAGGGTAGTTAGATTGTTAAGACCGTTCTGTGATAAGACACGGATGCATAGTCAACTTGTCCGAATTGAACTCGAGTACCTACTTGGGACTGCTGCCATAAATAACTTGCGGTGAGCCTGATCAACTCATTTCCGGATATTGTGAGTGCAGAATCATGGCAGGTGGTCGCGGTTCAACTCGGGGAAGGTCTGGCGATGCGGAAGAGGACCTTATCACTACTATTGGGGGACTGGCAACGTTTATCCAGAATATGAGCCATGAATGGCGCGACCATAGGCAACAGAATCGGAACCCACCCCCACTGCATGACAATGCAGAAGAAATTGCCCGTCGGAGGCTGAAAGACTTCCGCGACTTCCAACCACCTACCTTTGAGGGTGAAGACAACCCTGAGGCTGCAGCGAAGTGGCTGCAGATGATCGAGCACATTTTTCGAACGCATGGCATGCCCGGAAGCGCAGAAGACCGATTACGCATCGTACCAGCTGATGGGAGAAGCTTTAACATGGTGGACTGGTGCAAGGGCTCTGCTGAGAGCTCAGGACGTGGAGTTGACGTGGGCCGTATTCAGACAAGTATTTTTGGATAAGTATTTTCCTAAGGCAATGAGAAGAATGAAACACACTGAACTGCTGTCACTCAGGCAGGATAACATGTCGGTCAATGAGTACATTGCAAAATTTGGACAGCTGATCGAGTACGCCAACTTTGACCGGAACATTTATGATGAGGAATGGCAGGTAGAGAAGTTCGAATGCGGATTACATCCGGAGATCAGTAAACTCATTTTGACGACGGCTAATCGGACACTTCCGGAGCTCATCAATCAGAGTCGTCAGGCGGAAGGAATCATTAACGAGGCCAAGAACTTGAACAAGCAACCAACCCAATTCCACGGAGGAAACCGAGCAGGCAGGTTCTTCAGGGCGACACCTGGTAGGGGTCGAGGCAGAGGTCCGCAGCTGCAGGCGCGGCCTGGAAATTTTAAGAGAAGCTATACTGTTGGTCAATCGTCAACTGGACGGCAGGGTGCGACTGTTTGTGCTACATGTGGAAAGAATCACTTAGGAGTTTGTCGCCAGAACAACAATGCATGTTTCAGATGTGGCCAGCAAGGACATTTTGCTTACAAATGCCCCCGGAACGCTAATCCACAGCCTACGCAAGCACGGGTGTTCGCACTGGATGCGAAAGATGGTAATTTTCAACCTTTCTCTCTCATTTCTTTATTGCAAGTTAGAAAAGAGCTCCGCAAGGGAGCAGCAGGGTATCTTTTGTCGATCGAGGCTGAGACTTCGGTTGACAATCAAATTCAGAATGTACCTGTAGTTAGAGAATTCGAGGAGGTATTCCCGGATGAAATACCTCGATTGCCTCCTCATTGGGAAATAGAATTTTCTATCGAACTTGTTCCTGGAGTTGGACCAATCTCCATTGCCCCGTATCGCACTATCGTATGTAACAGCCCGTGTTAACCCGGATTGTTAACACACTATCGTATTAAGCCACGCTTAATTAAAATGCGGAATAACTTTTTCTTTAATTCAATTATGACGTCATGAACTTAGCCAACTTGATTACTTAATCATTTTCATAAAAATACTGCCTGTATGTAAATTGCAAGACAACTAACTGAATACCTCGTACATAAATATAATGTGTGTATCTAAGCCACAGGTCTACACAAGTAGCCTGGGTCAAAATCCTGATACTTTAATTACAACATTAACATAAAAAGACGATAACAATCATGTGGCATGGACAAACCCCATGCTCACCAAATAAGGCAACAATGCCCACAAATAGTCTCAACATAAACTTAACATAAACAAAGCAGAAAATATAAGTAAGCGGAAAACATAACAGCAGTCAATCCAGCACGACAGCACATTAGGATATCAGCTCAGCTCTGGCCTCCTGCCACCTGAGCCCTCAACATTACCTGATCCTGAAATAAGCGTCCCCAAACGTGGGGTGAGATCTCTAACAAGAAATCTCAGTAAGACAAGGGGTCCTCAAGGAGTCTCCACCCCAAGCTCACTTACATGTGTAATATAAGTTCAAAAACAGTATTACAGTATAAGTTCTAAAATCATGCGATGCAGCAATTAATCATGTCATGTGTGCTTTCAAATCTACTGGCCAGAGAAATGTAGGAATACGTCTATGCCTACATCAGTACATGGATACTACCTGCACCTCACCCACATGCTTCTCCATCTTGTATGTACTACATACTCAGGATTGCCGTCTAGGTGGACACCACATGCATATCATAATAGCTCATTACATATAAACAGCTCAACAGCATTTCCAAAATAATCAAAGCATGTAACACAGCATGCATAAACCCATCCCCATGGGACATGGTGGAACATCAAAATGGCTAAACCGAGGACACGAAAGCTTACCTTGCAAGCTAGCTATCCAAGCCAAGAGTCCGCACAAACTCAAAGTCCAAACACAGCAGAATCACAATCTATTTTAGACCAATAATTATATCAATATTAATATTCTAATATTTACAATGTTAAACTAGACATCTTGAGGTTTCCAACGATATACTTTATGCCTCAATCGGAGTTGTATAACTCCGGTTATGATTTTCGCAAAGTGACTGCTGCCAACTGAATTTCCAGCAACCAAGACGCGACTTTAAACTAACACTGAGATCAAACCACTTATCCAATGGCTACGAAATTTTACAGGGTTATAGCCTTATGTGTTAGCTACACATAGGTCCAAACGGCACTCGATTTGGAGCTCTGTAGCTCAAGATATCGAATTTTTACCGAAACAGGTTCGTTGCTGTCCCCATATCCGGATATGGATATCCGGATATCATATCCGGATACTGATATCCGGATATCTGCCCGACAATATCCGGATATCTCACGACAGAATGCATTTTCTGCATTTCGTGAATATCCAATCCATAGGTTCAACTTTTTAACCGATTAAAGGCACTTAAACATGCATTTCTAGGTGTGTTTAACCTACCCCGCCCTTAAGTTATTAACTTAGCTCAATACATGCATCAAGGTTCCATTTTTAAGCATTTAAACCCATGATCATAGTTGGTATAACTTACCAAAGCTCAAAAACAGAATAGGCAGTGCTCTTGGAGCTCTCCAAGGTTCCTCAAACTCAGCCTAAGTAGGAGCACGAAAATGGCACTTCAAGGTGGGTTCTTGCACCACAAGAAGGCACTTTGAAGCTCACAATGACTACCACAAAGTAGCCATTACTTAAGCTTCAAACTCATGCTCACTAACTACACACACACAGCTTTCTCAACACAGAATGATGGCCACAATGCAGCCCCAAGGTTTACTCTCACCTTCACAAGTGTTTAAACAAGCATGAAAGGTGATAACTTGACTAAGGAAAGAAGAAGGAAGAAGAAGAGAAGAAGAAGAAGAAGAAGAAGAAGAAGAAGGAGGGTGGCAGCTGCAGCAACTCACGTTCAATATGCATGCCTAGGGTTTTGTGCCCACTAATGGGTCTATTTATAGGCCCAAGCCACTAACCGCGCAGTATTAGCCTTAATCGCAAAGTAAAAGATCTTGATCTCAAACTTCGGATTCTAGACCTACGCATTTTTCTAAGATTTGTCATATTTTTATTTTATTTTTCGGAGCACCTTTCCGGTACGCGCTTTTCCATAGCCAGTATCAGTTCTGGCATCAGATTACGTCATTTTGACTTGAAACTTGTTTTACAAGTCCTACATAATATTCTAGTAATTATCATGCATTCATTATAATTTTCCGGGATACTTTTCCGGTACGCATTTATACCGAGTAGCAGAACCGGTATCTGCACTTTTCTTCCGAAAAGCGACTTTCAGCATTTTTACTCACTCAATATAATTATCTAAGCCCATTAATACTTATTAGGGTCAATTATGGAATTATTTCCTAATTATCATAATTAATTCGCTAATTACCTTAATTAGCGGTGCGGGTTCTTACATTCACCCCACCTTTTTAAGGATTTTGTCCTCAAAATCAGAAACATACCTGTCTCGAAAGTCGGGATACTGTCGGAGAAGCTCATCCTCTCGCTCCCAGGTACACTCCTCGGGACTACGCCCAGTCCACTGCACCTTTACCATCGGAATGATCTTGCTTCGAAGCTGTTTCTCGCCTCGATCGAGAATCTTGAGTGGTCCGACGGGAGTCTTTAGGTTCTCCCGAACCTCCACATCATCCGGCTGCACCACGTGCGAAGGATCTGCTATGTACTTTCAAAGCTGAGACACGTGAAACACGTCGTGGATGTTGGCTAGGTTCGGAGGTAAGGCGAGTCGATAGGCAACTGGTCCTACTCTACCAAGGATCTGGTAGGGCCCAATGAATCGCGGGCTCAACTTCCTCACGCCGAGTGCCCGTCCAACACCGGTGACAGGTGAAAGTTTCACAAACACGTGCTCACCCTCACTGAACTCCAGTGGTCGATGCTTGACATCGTAGTAGCTCTTCTGACGATTCTGCGCCTGCTTCAACTTTTCCCTGATCATCTGGATCTGAAGGGTAGTATCTTGGACAAAGTCCAAGCCGAATAGCTCTTTATCTCCAACCTCAGACCAGCAGGTAGGAGTCCGACATCTCCTACCATACAGCGCCTCGTAGGGTGCCATGCCCAGACTAGCATGAAAACTGTTGTTGTATGAGAATTCAACCAACGGAAGGTACCTATCCCATGCAGAACCCTGCTCCAACGTGCAAGCTCTCAACATGTCCTCCAATGTCTGGATGGTCCGCTCAGTCTGTCCGTCAGTCTGAGGGTGATAGGCGGTACTCAATCTCAACTGCGTACCAAAAGCCTCCTGCAGCGCCTCCCAGAACCGAGATGTGAACTTCGGGTCCCTATCACTGATGATACTCTCGGGCACCCCGTGAAGCCTCACAATCTCACGGACATATAGTTTGGCCAACTGCTCTGTAGTGAAGCTCACCTTCACTGGAAGAAAATGGGCAGACTTGGTCAATCTGTCCACAATGACCCAGATAGAGTCACAACCAGCCTGAGTTTTAGGCAATCCCACCACGAAGTCCATGGAAATACTCTCCCACTTCCACTGTGGAATCTCCAGAGGTTGAAGTTTACCAGACGGTTTCTGGTGCTCGATCTTTACTTTCTGGCAAATAAGACATTTGGACACGTAGACCGCTATGTCCTTCTTCATGCCCGGCCACCAAAAGTTCCTCTTTAAGTCCTGATACATTTTTGTAGCACCAGGGTGGATAGTGAACCGGCCCTTATGAGCCTCTGTCATCACCTCTTCGGTCAATGGCCCTCGAGGAATCACAATCCTCTTCTGAAACAGCAGCAATCCGTCATCGTTCCAAGACACACCGTCCTGGTTCTTCACATAATCGAGGCACTCTCTTTGCACTTGCGCCTCTTTGATCTTTTCCATCAGCTCATTAATCACTTCCGCTGTTTCCATCTCAAGCAGTGCACCCCCAAATAAGGAGTTCACTCTCAAGTCTCTGAACTTCTCGATCATCTCGTAGTCGTTCATCATTAAGCTGGATAAGCTCACGGATTTCCGACTCAAAGCATCAGCTACCACATTGGCCTTGCCAGGATGGTACCTCAACTCAAAGTCGTAGTCCTTCAAGAACTCCATCCATCTACGCTGTCTCATGTTCAACTCCTTCTGGTCAAACAGATACTTCAGGCTCTTGTGATCACTGAATACAGCAAACTTCATGCCAAACAGGTAATGCCTCCAAATCTTGAAAGCAAAAACAATGGCTGCCAACTCCAAGTCGTGAGTCGGGTAGTTCTCCTCATGAGGTTTTAACTGTCTTGAAGCGTAAGCAACCGCTTTCCCTTTCTGCATCAGCACACAGCCAAGTCCTTTACCAGAGGCATCGCAGTATAACTCGAATTGCTCCGCAGGATCAGGAAGGACTAACACAGGAGCAGTAGTCAGTCTCTCCTTCAACTCCTGGAAACACTCCTCACACTCATGTGTCCACACGAATGGAGTCTCCTTTCGGGTAAGGCGAGTCATCGGTAGCACCATCTTGGAAAATCCTTCTATGAACCTCCGATAGTAGCCTGCCAAACCCAAGAAGCTTCTCACTTCTGTAACCGTCTTGGGCCTCTCCCAATCCATCACGGCCTTAATCTTGTTAGGATCAACTGCAACTCCATTAGCAGAAATCACATGACCCAGAAATTTAACTGCCTTGAGCCAAAACTCGCATTTCGACGGCTTAGCATAAAGCTTTTTCTCTTTTAGCACTTGCAACACAATCTTCAAGTGCTCGGTATGCTCCTCCTCCGTCTTGGAGTAGATCAAGATGTCGTCAATGAAGACGATCACAAACTGATCCAGGTACGGCTGGAAGATCCTGTTCATGTAGTCCATGAACACTGCAGGTGCATTGGTGAGTCCAAACGGGATCACCAAGTACTCGTAGTGCCCGTACCTCGAGCGAAATGCTGTCTTTGGGACATCCTCCGGCTTTACCCGTATCTGATGATAACCGGACCGGAGATCAATCTTGGAATACACACAAGCACCCCTGAGCTGATCCAGCAAATCATCAATGCGTGGAAGAGGATACTTGTTCTTGATTGTCACCTTGTTCAACTGTCTGTAGTCGGTGCACAACCGCATGGTCCCATCTTTCTTTTTCACAAATATGACCGATGCTCCCCAGGGAGACACACTCGGCCGAATAAAATCTTTTGCTGAAAGCTCCTCGATATGCTTCTTCAGCTCCGCCAACTCTGGTGGCGACATCCGGTATGGAGCCAACGAGATAGGCCCCACACCAGGCAATAAATCTATGGAGAACTCTATCTCCCTCTGCGGTGGAAACTCAGGAATCTCCTCAGGAAACACCTCGAGGAATTCCCTCACCACAGGAATGCCAGTGAGATCCTCCTGTGTCCCACTCACCAAACCTCCCAACATGACATAGCCAAATGCCCCTGCTCTCAAGGCCCTCCTCGCCTGCAGGACTGAAATGAACGGTGAGGAACTGGCTGTGGACCCACCCGGAGACATCACCACTTTCTTGGCACAACAGTCAATCATTGCACAGTTTCTGGACAACCAATCCATGCCCAAAATAATTTGAAGGTTGGCCATCGGCAATCCTATCAGATCTACCAAGAAGTCACGGCCATCCCACTGAAACGCTACATCGCGATGAACAGTGGAGGTCAAACATTTTTCTCCGGTGGCGGTGGTCACCCGCATCGGTGGAGAAAGCACATCACTGGGCAACTCAAGCCCCACAGCAATAGGGGTAGCAACAAAAGAGTGCGTTGCCCCGGAATCAAACAAAACATCAATAGTTGATCCACCAATGGTAACAGTACCTCTGACCAGGTTCAGAGCTCTGTCCGACTGCTGACGATCAAGCGTGTAGACTCGTCCGGTAGTAGGTGGCACGGCTGGTGCCCCAGTAGGAACCATCTGCAACGGCACAGCCTGTACTGCAGCAACTCTCGCCGTCGGGCAATCTCTAGAGTAGTGGCCCTCCTTGCCACACTGGAAGCATATCAGCTGACCGGTAGAACACGGCCAGAAATGTGACTTCCCACATCCCGAACATCTGGGAGCAGGAGGTCTAGCGGCGTTCCCCGGAGCAGCAGTCTTTCTGAACTGATTTGGCGCTTGCTTAGCCGCCAACGGTGGTTTGCCCTTGCCCTTGTTGGCAAAATTCTTGTTCTTCCAGGGAGTAGAACCACCAGCGCTCTGCGGCACCTCAACCTTGGCCCTCTTGGCCTGACTCGCATGGCAGTAGTCCTCGATGTCGCGGCACTGCTGCACCAACGCTCCGAAGTCTCTCGAAGCAGAACCAGCGAGATGTCCAGTAATATCCTCATTGAGTCCCCTCCGGAACTTGGCCGCCAGAAAAACGGGAGTCGGTCTCGCCATGCGGAAATGAGAGAACTTGACCAGTTCATTAAACTTGGCCAGGTACTCGTCGACAGACAACGAGCCCTGCACCAATCGGTCAAACTCTCCCTGCTTCCTCTCCTGAGAGTCATAAGGGAAGTACTGACCCAAGAAGCTCTCCTCGAAGAATGGCCACGTCATCACATGGCCCTGCATCTCGTAGACCTGAGAAAGATTGGTCCACCACTCATGGGCCTCGCCCTCCAGCATGTAAGTGGCGAACAATAGCTTCTGCGGATCGGTGCACTGCATAATCCGGAAAATCTTGTCCAGCGCCTGTAGCCATCTGGCAGCAGCAATGGGATCATACGATCCGTCGAAGGTAGGTGGCTTATGCTTGCGGAAAGCATTCAGCCGGCGATCGATCTCGTCACGATCCTCAGCAAGTACGGGGATAGTCTGCATAGCCCCCGTCAAATGACTACCCTCGCCCATCTGGCTCTGGGTGTCCTCCTGTTGACTAGGCGGAGGTGGAGGCGATGGCGGCGGTGGAGGTGGTGGAGGACCCTGGCCCGCAGCAGGACCAGCCCTCAACTCCTCCAACATGACCCTCATCATAGTCATGTTGGCCATCCGGTTCTCCTCCAGAACCTCTGCCGTGGTTTGCCGGTTCGCATCTCGAATTGCGTCCAGCATCGCCCGGTTTGCCAGCCTCGTGGCTTCCTGGTCGGCTAGTCGGGCCGCCTGCATCTCAGCTAATGCAGCCAGGACAGGATCCATCTGATCCTCGCTTGTACTCGTGTTCCTCCTCGGTGGCACCATGACTCTGCACAAGTTACACAAAGAATGAGTTGATCAGGCCCACGCCATGTGGTCACAAATGCATTATCATAACCCACACCAGTCAGAGAGAACACAAAGTAGACACGCAACGAATCATCCTAAGTTATTGCAATACATACAGGCTTTTCCCTAGAAAGTGCTCTGATACCATAAAATGTAACAGCCCGTGTTAACCCGGATTGTTAACACACTATCGTATTAAGCCACGCTTAATTAAAATGCGGAATAACTTTTTCTTTAATTCAATTATGACGTCATTAACTTAGCCAACTTGATTACTTAATCATTTTCATAAAAATATTGCCTGTATGTAAATTGCAAGACAACTAACTGAATACCTCGTACATAAATATAATGTGTGTATCTAAGCCACAGGTCTACACAAGTAGCCTGGGTCAAAATCCTGATACTTTAATTACAACATTAACATAAAAAGACGATAACAATCATGTGGCATGGACAAACCCCATGCTCACCAAATAAGGCAACAATGCCCACAAATAGTCTCAACATAAACTTAACATAAACAAAGCAGAAAATATAAGTAAGCGGAAAACATAACAGCAGTCAATCCAGCACGACAGCACATCAGGATATCAGCTCAGCTCTGGCCTCCTGCCACCTGAGCCCTCAACATTACCTGATCCTGAAATAAGCGTCCCCAAACGTGGGGTGAGATCTCTAACAAGAAATCTCAGTAAGACAAGGGGTCCTCAAGGAGTCTCCACCCCAAGCTCACTTACATGTGTAATATAAGTTCAAAAACAGTATTACAGTATAAGTTCTAAAATCATGCGATGCAGCAATTAATCATGTCATGTGTGCTTTCAAATCTACTGGCCAGAGAAATGTAGGAATACGTCTATGCCTACATGAGTACATGGATACTACCTGCACCTCACCCACATGCTTCTCCATCTTGTATGTACTACATACTCAGGATTGCCGTCTAGGTGGACACCACATGCATATCATAATAGCTCATTACATATAAACAACTCAACAACATTTCCAAAATAATCAAAGCATGTAACACAGCATGCATAAACCCATCCCCATGGGACATGGTGGAACATCAAAATGGCTAAACCGAGGACACGAAAGCTTACCTTGCAAGCTAGCTATCCAAGCCAAGAGTCCGCACAAACTCAAAGTCCAAACACAGCAGAATCACAATCTATTTTAGACCAATAATTATATCAATATTAATATTCTAATATTTACAATGTTAAACTAGACATCTTGAGGTTTCCAACGATATACTTTATGCCTCAATCGGAGTTGTATAACTCCGGTTATGATTTTCGCAAAGTGACTGCTGCCAACTGAATTTCCAGCAACCAAGACGCGACTTTAAACTAACACTGAGATCAAACCACTTATCCAATGGCTACGAAATTTTACAGGGTTATAGCTTTATGTGTTAGCTACACATAGGTCCAAACGGCACTCGATTTGGAGCTCTGTAGCTCAAGATATCGAATTTTTACCGAAACAGGTTCGTTGCTGTCCCCATATCCGGATATGGATATCCGGATATCATATCCGGATACTGATATCCGGATATCTGCCCGACAATATCCGGATATCTCACGACAGAATGCATTTTCTGCATTTCGTGAATATCCAATCCATAGGTTCAACTTTTTAACCGATTAAAGGCACTTAAACATGCATTTCTAGGTGTGTTTAACCTACCCCACCCTTAAGTTATTAACTTAGCTCAATACATGCATCAAGGTTCCATTTTTAAGCATTTAAACCCATGATCATAGTTGGTATAACTTACCAAAGCTCAAAAACAGAATAGGCAGTGCTCTTGGAGCTCTCCAAGGTTCCTCAAACTCAGCCTAAGTAGGAGCACGAAAATGGCACTTCAAGGTGGGTTCTTGCACCACAAGAAGGCACTTTGAAGCTCACAATGACTACCACAAAGTAGCCATTACTTAAGCTTCAAACTCATGCTCACTAACTACACACACACAGCTTTCTCAACACAGAATGATGGCCACAATGCAGCCCCAAGGTTTACTCTCACCTTCACAAGTGTTTAAACAAGCATGAAAGGTGATAACTTGGCTAAGGAAAGAAGAAGGAAGAAGAAGAGAAGAAGAAGAAGAAGAAGAAGAAGAAGAAGGAGGGTGGCAGCTGCAGCAACTCACGTTCAATGTGCATGCCTAGGGTTTTGTGCCCACTAATGGGTCTATTTATAGGCCCAAGCCACTAACCGCGCAGTATTAGCCTTAATCGCAAAGTAAAAGATCTTGATCTCAAACTTCGGATTCTAGACCTACGCATTTTTCTAAGATTTTTCATATTTTTATTTTATTTTTCGGAGCACCTTTCCGGTACGCGCTTTTCCATAGCCAGTATCAGTTCTGGCATCAGATTACGTCATTTTGACTTGAAACTTGTTTTACAAGTCCTACATAATATTCTAGTAATTATCATGCATTCATTATAATTTTCCGGGATACTTTTCCGGTACGCATTTATACCGAGTAGCAGAACCGGTATCTGCACTTTTCTTCCGAAAAGCGACTTTCAGCATTTTTACTCACTCAATATAATTATCTAAGCCCATTAATACTTATTAGGGTCAATTATGGAATTATTTCCTAATTATCATAATTAATTCGCTAATTACCTTAATTAGCGGTGCGGGTTCTTACACATGGCGCCTTTGGAACTTCGCGAGTTGAAGAAGCAGATAGAAGAGCTTTTGGCAAAGGAATTCATCAGACCGAGTGCCTCTCCCTGGGGTGCTCCAGCCATCTTGATTAAGAAGAAGGATGGTAGTCTACGTCTGTGTGTAGATTACCGACAGCTGAACAAAGTTACGGTGAAGAATAAGTATCCGCTACCGAGGATCGACGATTTGATGGACCAGCTAAGAGGAGCCAGAGTCTTTTCCAAGATAGATTTACGATCGGGATACCATCAGATACGGGTCAAACCGGAGGATATTCCAAAAACAGCTTTTAGGACTCGTTATGGGCACTACGAATATCAGGTGATTCCATTCGGACTTACGAATGCTCCAACGGTATTCATGGACTACATGAACCGTATCTTCCGCCCGTTCCTTGATCAGTCTGTTATTATGTTTATCGACGACATCCTGATTTACTCTACTAATGAAGAGCTGCATGCGGAACATCTGAGGATTGTCTTGCAAATCTTGAAGGAGAAGCAGTTGTACGCGAAATGGTCGAAGTGAGAGTTTTGGCTTAAAGAGGTCCAGTTTCTGGGCCATGTCATTTCATCAGAAGGTATCGCGGTGGACCCCAGTAAGGTTGACGCTGTCATGAATTGGGAACGACCCAAGACTGTCATAGAAGTAAGAAGTTTCTTAGGTCTTGCTGGATATTATCGAAGGTTCATCCAGAATTTCTCTCAGATAGTGCAACCTCTTACCCGTCTCACTCGGAAGGACAAACCGTTTGAGTGGACCGAAGCTTGTGAAGAATGTTTCGTGGAACTGAAGAGCAGATTGACAAGTGCTCCCGTACTCATGATTCCGGATCCTACCCGAAAGTTCGAAGTATACTGTGATGCGTCGCTAAAAGGACTTGGATGCGTGTTGATGCAGGATCGTATGGCGGTAGCTTATGCATCTCGACAACTAAAGCCTCACGAAGAAAATTATCCTACGCACGACTTGGAGTTAGCAGCTATAGTGTTCGCACTTAAAATCTGGAGGCACCACTTGTATGGTTCGCAGTTTGACGTGTTCAGCGATCATAAGAGTTTGAAGTATTTGTTCGACCAGAAGGAGCTGAATATGCGGCAACGACGGTGGATGGAATTTCTGAAGGACTATGATTTTGAACTTAAATACCACCCAGGAAAGGCAAACGTGGTAGCTGACGCTCTGAGTAGGAAGACACTGCACACTGCAACTCTGATGATGGAAGAACTGAAATTGTTTGAGGCCTTTCGAGACTTGAATTTATCTGTAGATGAGAGAGGGCATAGCATAAGATTGGGAAATATAAAGGTGGAGAATGAATTGATCAGTAGAATTAAGGAGGCTCAGAAAGATGAAGAGTTAGTCCGTGATTTGGTTGGCAACCAAGAGGTAGTAAAGGATGAGAATGATATTTGGAGATTCCAAGGTCGGTTAGTAGTACCGAATGAAGAGTTGAAGCAAGAAGTTTTGCAGGAAGCTCATAAGGGCAAGTATGCAGTTCATCCTGGATCCACAAAGATGTACCATGATTTGAAGACCTCGTTTTGGTGGCCGGGTATGAAGCGTGATATTGCTGAGTATGTATCTCGATGCTTAACTTGTCAGAAGGTGAAGTACGAACATCAGAAACCGTCGGGACTCCTTCAACCTTTGGAGATTCCCGAATGGAAGTGGGACAGCATTGCGATGGATTTTGTAGTTGGACTTCCTCGGACGCGAGAAGGATATGATGCTATCTGGGTGATTATTGATCGATTAACGAAGTCGGCTCATTTCTTGCGTGTTAGAACCACGTATAATACAGAGAGGCTTGCCAGAATTTACCTGCAGGAGATTGTGAAACTGCACGGAGTTCCTACGAGTATTGTCAGTGATCGTGATCCCAAGTTTACATCTAAGGTCTGGGAATCTTTTCAAAGAGCATTAGGGACCCACTTGAGATTGAGTACTGCTTATCATCCGCAGACCGATGGACAGACGGAACGCACAATTCAAGCATTAGAGGACATGTTGCGAGCATGTGTTTTGGAGTTAGGAGGCAGCTGGGATAATTATCTCTCCTTGATTGAGTTTGCTTACAATAACAGTTACGACTCCAGTATTCAGATGGCACCGTATGAAGCTCTGTATGGGAGAAAATGCAGATCCCCTTTATGTTGGACTGAAGTGGGTGAGCGAAGTATGTTAGGACCTGATCTAATTCAAGAAACATCCGAACAAGTAAAGAAGATTCGAGAAAATATGCAGCGGGCTCAGGCCAGACAGAAGAGTTATTACGACAAGCGTCATAAGCCTCTATCTTTCGAAGTCGGAGACCATATATTCTTGAGAATCACACCTACATCGGGACTCGGAAGGAGAATGGGAGTAAAGAAGTTAAGTCCACGGTACTTAGGACCGTATCTGATTATGGACCGGATTGGAGAGTCTGCATACCGGTTGGCTTTACCACCCAATCTGTCAGGAATTCACAATGTATTTCATGTGTCGCAGCTACGGAGATATCTCTCCGATCTATCTCACGTGTTACATCCGGAAGAAGTGGAACTAAAGGAAAATCTGACGTATCAAGAGCAACCGTTCCAAATTCTTGAAAGATCCGTCAAGCGACTCCGTTCTAAAGAGATTCCTTTGGTGAAAGTGTTGTGGAACAATAGATCGGCAGCTGAAGCCACTTGGGAAACGCTATCCAGAACTGTTTAGCTCTTAAGTAAGTTTATTTTGCGGACAAAATTCCTATTTGGTGGGGAGAGTGTAACATCCCACATAATTAGTAAAATACATAAGTGTTATAATGAGATAGATGCATGTGTGTGTTTGATGGCTTGCGAATTGTTTGATCTTTATCCTTGGGATGAGACTAAGGTAAGTATTTAAATTAAAATCATAGGAGGGTGCATATGTAGGCATGTGAAACTTTTATTAAAATCATATGAGTAATTTGAATGTGTGTATAAGGCTTTGGTGTTTATTGGACTTGGGGAAGTGGGCTAGTATGTGTGGACTTGTCACCTTAGGCTTATTTTGTTGGATTTCCCTTGAGTTGGCCGATGGCCCAATGGTCCTTGGACCTACCCTATTCAGCCCAAAGAGTACTCACTTTTACCTCCCCTAAGCCTTGTCCAACAAGGTTGTTTGTGGAGCAAGGAACACCCACATGGCTAGATGAATTCCCTCCTCATTTCATGCGCATAAGAGAGTATATGGGACTTTGAAAATCTGCCAACTTTCCCCTTGCATGACCGCCACATCACCTTAGCTTGTGCACCATTTGAATTCAACTTCATTGCATGGAAGACACATGTACTCCTTAGCATTATTTTGGGCTGCATTCTTCTTCATTTTAGGCGCACATGGAGGTGTCATGAATCAGATTTTTATGACACAAAATCTGCCTTTGAGAGTTGACCAAGAGAACCACCTTACACCTTCCATCATGAGGCTGAAATGTGCAGATTTCTGCATGCTTTTGGCAGTCCATCATGAACCTAGCTTCCACATGCAACAAAAGAAGGATTTTGGGGCTGCATCTCCCTCATCATATGCGCACAAGGGAAGCTCCAAACCAGATTTTAGGCTGCCACAAATCTGTCTTGCTTGTTGACTTAGAGAACCCTCTTACATGTGCTCATGATGACAACTTCCCCTCACCTCCTTGCATGTGCATAGAGTAACCAAGAAGCAAACCTTTGCTTGTTCAAACCAAGTTTGCAGCCCCATCCTCACAAGTAATCAGATTTGTTATCATTGCAACCTCCCCTCACTTTTCTTTAAGTTTGCGCACAAGAGGGACTCCCCCTCACTTTGCACAAGTTCAGCCAACATCCCCTCCTCCTCCTCACTCTCCTAGCCGAACATGCAAGCACCATTGGAGAAAGAAAAACTTTGCTAAGACACCTCACTCACTCACCTCTCAACCGTGACCTATACACCAAGCAAGTGCAAGCTCCTCTTCTTCTTTTTCCCCTCACTGTTCAGCCTTGGTACTCACCCTTGGAAGCTGTCCAAGATTGTCCTCCTCACCATTTATGCGCATAGATCATCTCCTAGGAAGTGTGGACTTGTTGTTGGTAGAACTAGAAAGGTGTGGTGTGTGAGCAAGAAGTGTGTGCTACAAGAGGTAAGCCTAGAACTTAGACCTCTTTCATTGTGTGTAACCATGTGTGTGCAGGAGATGTTTCCTTGAATATGTTTTGTTTTGGATTCTTGTTTGAGCATGGTGAAAGTATAAGGATGGAGCTATTTCATGATGATTTGTATGCATAAGTTATAGAATGAAAGTCTCATGGTTATGCTTAAGAAATATGCCACTGTCTATGTATGAATGTGCCACTGTTTTGAGGATATATATGCCACTGTTTCTCAATGAATCTACCACTGTTTGAGGATGCATATGCCACTGTTTCGGTTGGACAAGATCACCTTTTGATGCCACTGTTTCTGCACACAATACTCACTGTTTTAGTACCTCACATGCCACTGTTTCTGCATAAAATGCTCACTATTTTAGTACATAATGTGCCACTGTTTCTGCATAAAATGCTCACTGTTTTAATGCCATATATGTCACTGTTTTGCACCAAAAATACTCACTGTTTTAGTACTTAATGAGCCACTGTTTCTGCATAAAATAATCACCATATTGATGTTCAAACACCACTCTTTATACCACTGTTTTGGATGTCCGAAAATCACCAATTATGCCACTGTTTCAATGTTCAAAAATCATCACTTGTGTCACTGTTTTGGATGTTCAAATGTATCATTCATGCCACTGTTTTAATGTTCAAAAAACCACTCTCTTTGCCACTGTTTTTGATGTGCAAATATCACCACTAATGTCACTGTTTTAATGATTAAATGTTACCATTCATGCCACAGTTTTGATGCACAAATAACACTACTTATGCCACTGTTTTGAGGTTCAAATGCCATTGATTATGTCACTGTTTTAACATTCAAATGCCACTGTTTGATGCCACTATTCTGCCACTATTTTAAGGTCCAAAATGTCACTGTTTCTGTTTTAAAATAGTCATTGTTTCTGCTGTAAGGTGCTACTGTTTTTCTGCTGTAAAACGTCACTGTTCTGTCCACTGTTTTTAGTAAAACGTCACTGTTTCTGCCCACTGTTTTTAAGGAAAACGTCACTGTTTTCTGCTCACTGTTTTAAGAACAAACGTCACTGTTTTCCACTGTAAAACGCTGCTGTATGCTCACTGTTTCTGCTGTAAATCGCCACTGTAAATGATTGGTTGTAATTGATTTAGGTGCGCTTAAGAAGTGAGATACTTCGCTGCTGTTTGGTATTGTTTAAGGCACACAAGGTAAGTGTCAGGCGATATTACCTAATGTGACTATTGACTACTGGTATAAAATTGTGACATGATGCTCCATACTCCGTAAAATAATTATGTTCCTTGTGATGAAAGAAAACTGCCAAAAATGTGCCGTGATGGCTATGGAAATGTGTCGTGAAGGCTATATGATTATGAGGTAAAGACGTTATGTGGCAGCATAACGCATATGAAAAGTATATGTGCCGTGATGGCTATATGAAAAGTATATAAGCATGCACCTTACATCATACTGCATTTTTGTACGTTTGTGTGTGAAAGCATAGCATGGCATGCATGTACCAAGAGCATATAGGCCTTGCTTTTTGGAATAGTTATGTACAGGACCATGTGTTTGAGCAAGCATCATATAGGCATCCCCAAGGTACCGGGGTATGGGACACTTGGCATCAGTCCGCATAGGCCCACAGTTGGAATCCACAGGGAGCTCAGGTGCCAAGGTATATTGATTCCACTGTGAAGTGCGCGCATGACGGTGCTAAAAGCGCAAAGGAAAGGCGTTATATACGCAATATATGAATATGATGAAAAGGGAAGGCGTTATATGCGCTATATATATGAATATGATGAAAAGGAAAAAAGAAAAGGAACAAGGATATGTTGAAGTGACTGTTTATGATTTTGTGCCTAGTTAATACTGTTATATTATTGGTTTTGTTGCCACACTACTGGGATTATTCTCACCCCTTCGGGGCTGCTATTTTCCAAAATGGCAGGAGGACGTAAAAGCATTTGAAGACATGATGTTTGTTGTTGCTTGCCGATGAATGGACTTGTACTGTTGCTGTTTGATTGATTGGATGACTGTAATGATTAATATTTTGGTACTCTTGGATGACTGTAGACTTTATCATCTCTATTTTACCTTGAACTTTTATGAACAGCGGCTGTTTTGGAAAACGTTTGTGAAAGGAATTTTTGAAAGACTTATGTGCTGAAATTTTTACAGTGCACCTTACGGGTGGTGTTTTTATGAGCAAACAAACTCCGATTTTCTATTATTTTATATGCACGCGAAGCCCCCAACGTGCTCTTTCTAAACCACTTGAAATATTTTTTATCGTCCAAACAGAAGTTATAAGAACTATTGAAACGACTTACGAATTTTTATACTGCTATGAGAATCTTTGTTAGCTCATGTGACGTTAACGACTCTAGTTCCGCTTAGCAAACGACTCTCTTGGATGCATACAAGGGAGGGCGTTACAGGATGTTACACAAATTCCAAATTCAAAATTTAAATGTTTGATAATTTATTTAACTAATTAAATTAATTAGTAATGTCTTGGACTATCCAAGCCCATTACATTGCTCCATGCACCCTTTACCATTTAGGTGTGCTTCCAAACAGCTGCTTGGACTAACAACCATTATTAGGCCCAATACCTTTAAAGCTAGTTCATCATGACTACAACGTGTTAGTGTGTGACCCATTAGGTCCAACTTAGCCTCTGACATAACTGGGCTTGGGCCCAACAAGCCCACAACCTAATTAATGACAACACAGAGCACTAGCAATGCTTTGTTGCCCCAGAGCTAGTCAGATTAATGACTTGATCATCCTATTGCACATATTTGGTTACCGTATGTTTTTCCCTTCGTCTCGGTTATCTTCCCATTAATCTAGGGTAAGGAAATGTATCAACCCCTGCGATTTAAGGTAACCTTTATTCGAAATAGGGAATCTTCAATTTACTGACTCTAAAGGCAGATCATATCATGATCTCTTTTACTATGCATAGATTCCTGAGTCCCTGTAAATGTCATCCCGATCCGGTTTACAGATAACCTAATCTCTCACAGAGATTTGACGAATTCCTTCAGCTTATTACCTTAGCCCTGTGCTCTTTCAGGACACACCCAACAGTATACCTATGAGTCTCCATGTTTCAGGCTGACGAGGCATACAATCAAAACGTGCCTTCTAGAACACAGTCTAGGTAATAACTTCTGGTCTAAGGAAAGACATACCCAAATATAAAGAGATTAATCTAATGACACTATCTGTGAGATTTCCTCATAGAGTCTTTTTTGGGTCTGTTCAGTGCGAGCTATACTCTTATAGGTCCACCCACGACTGTAGCTAAGACATCTCCATATCTGTAGCTCATGAGGTCTTTACCTTGTATCCACATACAAGTAGATAAGTCGCGCTAGTCTTACCCGAGATCACTGATCCCCAATCTCAGTGTCTCTAGACTAGGAACATATAATTAGGAATAGACATGCGATATCCTTGAATCCTCATGATCGTGATCTCATCACAGATACTCAAGTGATACCTATTCTATTCTAAGGGGTTTATCCAGTTCGTTCATATAATATTAACAATAATATTTAGACATGATATGAAACTGGATAAAGATTGCTTTTATTTATTTGCGACAAATAGTTCTACATCTAGTGTCCTTTATTTAATCAAAAGATTGTCTCTAGGACACCCATATACTAACAAGCTCCCACTTGGCCTAGAGCCAATCAGACCTAAGTCGTATGCCCAAAGCCTCATAATGACTATCATGTTTTCTCTGAGAAACAGCCTTTGTCAGAGAATCAGCCAGGTTATCATCTGTGGGAACATAATCCATGTTTACATCATTCCTATCAATGATTTCTCTAATCAGATGACATCTGCGGAGCATATGTTTAGATCTTTGATGAGACCTAGGTTCCTTTGACTGCGCAATGGCTCTTGTGTCGTCGCAAAGCAACTGTATGGGCTCATCCACGCTTGGAACCGCCCTTAGTTCAGTTATGAACTTCTTGATCCACACGGCTTCCTTAGCCGCTTCTGAAGCAGCTATGTATTCAGCTTATGTCATTGAATCTACTGTTGTCTCCTGCTTGGAACTCTTCCATGACACTGCCCTACCATTTAAGGTGAATACGAATCCTGACTGTGACTTGCAGTCATCTTTGTCACTCTGAAAGCTGGCATCAGTGAACCCTTTCACTATTAACTCATTAACCCCACCATAGACTAGAAACTCATCCTTAGTTCTTCTTAAGTATTTAAGGATGGTTTTGACTGTCGTCCAGTGACCCTCTCCAGGGTCTGACTGGTATCTGCTCGTAATGCTCAAAGCATATGAGACATCTGGTCTCGTATATATCATGGCATACATGATGGATCCAATAGCCGAAGCATATGGAATTCCACTCATGCGATCCTTCTCAGGCTGTGACTTAGGACACATAGCCCTTGATAGGTGTACCCCATGACTGATAGGAAGAAAACCCCTTTTCGACCCTTCCATGCTAAACCTCTTTAGCATCTTGGATTGAGATAAACCCAGCAGCCTCTTGGATCTATCTCTATAGATTTTTATACCAAGTATAAAGGCCGCTTCTCCCAAATCCTTCATGGTGAAGTTTTCTGAAAGCCACTCTTTCGTTATTTTTAATGTGGGGATGTCATTTCCTATAAGCAATATGTCATCTACATAAAGTACCAGGAAGACGACATTATTCCCACTAACCTTCCTGTAAATACAAGGTTCGTCCTCGTTCTTGATAAAACCGTTACTCTTAATGACTTCATCAAAACGTATATTCCAACTCCTTGATGCTTGCTTTAGCCCATATATCGACCTTTGTAGTTTTCATACCATATGCTCCTGATCTTTGATTTCAAAGCCTTCAGGTTGTGTCATGTACACTTCCTCCTTCAAGAACCCATTCAAGAAGGCGGTCTTGACATCCATTTGCCAAATTCCATAGTCGTGGTATGCTGCTATTGCAAGCATGATCCTAATAGATTTGATCATGGCAACTGGTGAGAAAGTTTCATCATAGTCAACTCCTTGTCTTTGTCGATACCCTTTCGCCACCAACCTAGCTTTGTAGGTCTGAACGTTGCTATCTACATCAGTCTTTCTTTTAAAGACCCATTTGTTACCGATAGGAACTATTCCTTGCGGTTTAGGAACCAAGGTCCATACCTTGTTTTGATACATCGAATCAATTTTAGATTCCATGGCTTCAAGCCATCTAGAGGAGTCAACATCCTTGACCGCCTCCTCATAGTTACTTGGTTCATCATCCTCGATAGTTTGCTGATTCTCAATCACAAACCCATACCTCTCAGGTGGATGGATGACCCTCGTAGACCTACGGAGTTGTGTGTTTACTTCTCCATTGGAGAACGTCGCCTGCGGAGAAGACTCGGGTTCCTCAATCTGTTCTTGTGAATCTTGAACTTCTTCAAGATCAATCTTACTCCCACTGCCTCCTTGAGAGATCAAATCCTTCTCAAGGAACTCAGCATTCTTTGACACAAACACTTTGTGTTCTTCCATGGAGTACAAGTAGTATCCCTTAGTACCTTTAGGATACCCCACAAATAGACATTTAGTACTCTCAGCACTAAGCTTGTCTGATGCCAACGCCTTGACATAAGCCGGCGATCCCCATACACTGAGGTAACTCAGGTTGGGTCTCTTACCATTCCATATCTTATATGGTGTGGTCTGAACAGATTTAGATGGTACCCTATTTAGAAGGTTTGCCGTTGTGTCTAAGGCATATCCCCAAAAAGATTTTGAAAGTTGAGTTTCACTCATCATAGACCTTACCATGTCTAACAAAGTCTTGTTTCTGCTTTCGGAGACACTGTTTTGGTATGGTGTGTTAAGTGCAGTAAACTGCGAGAGAGATTCCATTTTCTCTCAGATAATCCTGAAACTCATGGCTCAGATATTCACCATCACGATCTGATCGCAATGACTTAACCATCTTGCCACGCTGTTTCACTACTTCATAAGTAAATGAAATAGGAGTATCCTCCTCTAGCCTCAATAGACATTGGGCCACATACATCACAGTGAATGAGTTCTAATAACTCACTAGCCCTATGAATCTCAAGCCCTTTGGGCTTTTGACAAATCATTTTCCCAACTAGAAAAGATTCACATTTTCCATAGGATTCCAAATCCTTGGAGTCTAGGTATCCATCTCAATGTATCCTAGACAATTG
>JAVKPL010007836.1:0-30851 GCA_032173675.1 Gastrolobium villosum | reverse complement strand
TTTTTCACTCAATTCCTATGATCCACACATCACACAATCACTTCATATCATCATATAATCACACTACAATTCACCATAAAACACTTCAACACAAAATTTCAAAAGTCCAATTCATGACCTCAAATTTTTTCCTAAGTTAAAATCATAATTTTTCACCTAAAATTTTCATTGCATTTCTAGCATTAATACATCATTCTAATGCATTATCATCTAATAGACATTTTCCATTTGAGCTCTCTAACACAACATAACACAAAATCCCTCTTTAGGGTCCATAATCCAAATTCAAAAATCAACCAATGAAATGTTGAAATAGCTTACCCAATTGCAAGGTATATGGCTCCTTCTAAGCATACTCCACCATTGGAGCATGAAAAAGCTTCATGAACATCAAAAACCTTCTCAAAACCGCAACTGAAATGGGGCTGGATCTCCTCCCATGCGCGACTTCAAGGCTTGAAAGTGGTACCAATGTGTTCAGGAGGTGTTTTCCATCAAGATTCAAGACAAGAATCGTTGAATTCAGTGGAGAAATGGCTAAGTTATGGCCAAAGAGAAATTTTCACACGCGATTGAATTCAGTGGAGAAATTCGGAGAGGGGTTGTTCATGTGCGCTGCCAGGAGAGAGAAAGGGAAAGGTGAGGGGTGATGAATAGTGATCTTGGTGTTTTAGTTGACTTTAAGTGGAAACGGGTCCCACGCGATTTAAAACTCATCCGAATTTCCCTCCGATCTCACTAAACGTCCACAAATTTAAAACCTATTTAGAAATTCTAATTTTTAGTATTAACTAAACTCCTTTAATTATACTCACTCAAATAAATCCGGAACTTTCCGGTTGTTCGGATAAAACACTGCTTTAAGCTACAGCGCGCGCCATTGGCACGCTTCCACAAACTGACTTAAATTCATCAAATATTATCAGAAATCATATTTCTTATTTCTATGGACCATTTAAAATTCATATTTGAAATCTAGAGCTCAAAATTCCATTGGCATGTTTTACGGTGCAATCTGACTGCGGTATTTTTACCCGCGAAAAACACTATTCACTGATTTTTCTGAAACTTGCCTATCCACTCAATTTTCCCTTTCTGAATCCATGTCCAGGCTTATTTTTATCATCTGAGACCTTCTGCTCAATTTTTATCTTCCTAGGGTTGCGTGTTGGCTAATTACCATTTTGCCCTTTCTTTGTATTTTGGCCTATCCTTTGGGATTTTCACTAATCCATCACTTAATTACTCACTTAATACTTTAATTACTTAATTTAGAATTGTGAGGTGTTATAATCACCCCACCTTTTAGAATTTTGTCCGTAAAATTACATCTTAACGGTCCCGTAACACGGGGTGTAATCGAAGAATCTCATTTCTGTATTATCCATCATTACTTAGTCCTTCACAAACTTGATAATTTCGGGTATCTGACCCCTCAACTCATTATATTTTTCACTGTTTCCTTAAACCACTATTGCTTTTTCATTCAATGTAGTTCATAGTATACTCATTTCACACTTGTCACTTATGGTGCCACGACCTTCAATTCGCAATATTTTAAGCTCTTCATGGCTTACGGTTACACTTTTACCAATTTATAGGTAATAGACGACCACATTACAATTTTTTGCCTCACTTCATCTCATTCTCATCTTTATCTGTCTTTCTGACCCAATGTCGTTCTCAAAAATCTCTAGTTGTTTCCATAATGGGCTCTAACCGTTCTCATGTATCTTCACACTTTCTTTAGTACTTAACTCTTTTCGCTGTCCTCACTGTTTCAACCATACCCAAACATACTAGTCCTTTCCATTACTGTTACTACTCTTATGATTTCGTTGTTTTCTTAGCTTTCACCGAAGCACATACTTTCTAGTTTCAAGGGCACTTTGTCGTTTCTTATGATTTCGACTCACATTAAACTCTATACTCATATACTTTATTTTTCCTTGTCACGTGTCTTTACCTCTTCTTAGGTACTCATAACTATATCTTTCTCTTCATGATACGAAATTTACAATCCTCACAATAGTTTATATTTCTGATTAACCTTTTAAGGTTCTTTAACCACAATACGCTCCTGAATCTTTCCATCTACTAATCATATTCATAATTTACACTCATTATTACTTTTTTCATTACTGAACCATCTCAACTTTATCAACTCAGTCAGCTCAATTCTATACTCAGACCTCTCACATTCTAAACACAACACTCGTCAATGACCTCCATCTCGAGGACTCATGCTTAATATTTTCACCCACTAACTATTTTCGACTTTCATTCCACTCCGATGTTACAACTTAACCTTATATTCCACTCATTTATACCACTTTCTCGTAATCATAATCATTTAATCCTGGATGTCAAACTCAAAATACTATTACTTTACAGCTTTACTCACTTCCATTAAACACTTTGGAACGAATCAATTTCCGACCCACTTCACTATTAACTGATGGACTATTCAAATGTCATATCTCTCATATACAAGTCCTATTCGCTAGGAATCCTTGACACTCAATTATCAAGTCACTTGAAATTTTATTCCATCATTGCCACTACTTCTATAATTTACCACCAGTTGGTATATCAGTCTCTCAGAATATTCAAAGTTACCACAAACACTCATCCATACGTCATTAGTACTTAATCAGAACATCATCAACACTGTGCATTTTCCACACACTTCCACCATAAGTGGCATATGCGATTATATATAACACTTCTCAATCTACTTTACCAGCAAAACTAAGCTATTCACTTTTTGGTAATCAATTACAGCCATAGTTTCCATCTATTAACACACGTTCGTACTTTACTCTATTACAACTTACCTTTTTCTTAGGGCTAACAATTCACTATTTTAACCTGAAATCTTGATCATCACTAGCCTTCCTAGAAGGACACTTACTCAATCTGTCGACTTTAACTCACGTTATTATCCCTTTTTGGTCATAAGACGAGGATTCCAACTAACCTGCTACCTCACTTAGAGACAAAATTTATTTCATCAGACTTACTTTACACCCACAATAGTGTTTCACTATCACACTTCGAAATTCTTACACACTATGCCTCAACTCTTATATCCAAATCTGACATACCATTGTCCATTTACAAATATATGACCCCGCATTTTGCGATAACCATATGGAAAAACTCTCCCAATACGGTGGGTAACAACATTCACAGGTTTAACCCCTCGAGCTCTTGTTATCCTAAGGGCCCCAGATGTCATGACCCACCGATCAGAGAATCCACCCATATGATTCATGCTGTAAAAATAACTTACTACTAGCTGTCCCTATTCTAAAGGCATCCCCCGAATGTTTCTTCTTTGTGCATTTACACCAATTATCTCTACCATACTAACCATTACACCAATGTGGAACACTTCCTTGTTTCTCATTACTCATATCAAATACTACTAGTCTCTGGGAACTTAACCCGCACAAAGATAGCTATACACTCCTGGCACATAGGCCCCACTGAGATCTTCCTACTATCAAATCATATTACATGCACCCAGTGCATAGAGAAATTTATACTCATAATACATCTGTATATAACAGCAACGAGTACCCAGTACACACCAGATTACATATGGACCCAGTCCCTTTTGGCGTCTGTATCATTCCCGTGTATAACGACAAAACTATTTTGTATTACCCCATGGGCTGCCCCCATTAATCTTAGTAGTAATGGTATCATACACGCCTGTTACATATAAGTTAATTTATTTTACTCTCTCGTGTCGTTCTTCTCACTGGTAGTTTACTTTCGTTTTGGTTACCCGTCGGACCTGGTTTATAACACAGTCACTATTATAACCATTTTTCTAACTCTTAATAGTTCCTTCTGTCTTGTTACCATTCAATCCATAATCCATTATCTCTTCCTTGCTTATTCTTCTCACAGATTGTTTACTCTTTTACTTTGACTATTCACTTGCCATGGTTCATAACGTAATCTCTATTCCATAAATCCTAAATTTTCTCAAGTTCTGTACACATCTCACATCTCTTAAGATAATTTTGATATTTCTCATCACACAGGGGTCTTCTAATCATATCTGTCCAATAACAGAAAACTAACTTCGCTTCAATCATTGCATTGAGATTCACATTAGTCACCGCATCAAAATTCTACCTCAGTCCTTACACTGAAAATTTTACATTACTCTTTGCACTAAAACCCTATCTCAGTCCTTGCACTGAAAGCCACTCGTCAGTCCTTGCACTAACAATTATACCTCAGCTCACTAACTAATCTTATCATCTTCATCTTGACATTACACATTAACTTTTTGCTACACACATAATTTCATACTCTATGCACATTTTATACATCAATTCTTTCGCTAACCACTTAATTTCACACTTTATTGTCACTTGGTTCATATACTAATCACCTGATTTCACATTAAGTTATACTTTTGCTCATTCTCTAATCATATCATCTCACCTTATTGTTATACAACAATAACTCACAAACTTATGCCACCATTCTAGTCCATTTCCTGCTACGGCTCACATAACATACGCTCTATACTGTAGAGCAACTCATCAATTTTCCTGATCACTTCCACCCTTGGTGGTTGTAAAGTATCCCTTTACCTTGAAAATACCACTACTCCGTCTATCACTCCATATCAAATACCAATATTTTCACAAGCGCACTACTATTAGTAGTACTTATATATATACCACAATATCCTAATTTCTTTACAATTCTCATTACTTTCGTACAAATGACTGTACATCTCAACCATCCTATTCATTTATCACTGACACATCTGCCAATTTGAGTCGACATTCATTAACTACAATTGCGTCTTCATTGTACATTTATTTTGTGCCATTCATGACGATTCCTTCACTTTTCCTTATACATATAACACATAATACTATACACATAATTAGTTCATCTCACTTGTGTTTAGTCAACACTATCTCTTTATGGAATTCACTCCCATATTTCAATATCTCTCACATTACCAATCTACCAGTATCATACTTTCAAGTGGTCAAATCTCGTAGGATTACTCATCAAATATTCTATTTGTTTCTCTGCTTGAACCATCCTCATTCATTCAAGTGCACCCCACTTGTCCTGGTCTCATAACTGCTAATCAAACATGATGTATTTAACTCATACATATGCATATCTGTTCCCATTTCTTAATAATTCTTCAGGTTCCAAACCTCTCGCCTTGATGAAGTCTATTCACCAAGACCACTTGTACATAATTGTCTTACTACACTACACATATATACTTGGAAGTTTCACCGATACCATCTTCATACAATGGATTCGTCTCACTTATATATTTATCATACCTAGCACCACAGGGTTCACCCATGCTAGTACCGTACATATCATAGATTTGTTCACACTTTCACTTATAATAAAACTTTCTTTTCACTTTCATCAAAAGTCAGACAAAATATTTAAGTCTGTTCTCCTTAGGTCTTTTAATATTCATACTTTACTTACTGCCGTCTCTTGTACATGGAGCAGTTAACACTGCAGCCACAACATCAAGCTAAAGACTCACATTCGGTGCTTCAAGGTTACAACGCAGGCATCTTATGATGACCACACATGTAACACAAAGGAATGGGCTTATCAGACCCACACTAAGGAATTACATATACAGTAATCGATAAGAATCTACATACAACTATGCAGCACATAACACATCTATATATATTATCAGAGTTCCCTAACAAAACTGCTCTGATACCATAAAATGTAACAGCCCGTTGTACACTGGTATTGTTAACATTAATTATGATATTAAGCGCAGTTACAATCACAACAATTCATTTATAAAAATGAGAATGAAATTTTTCCGATTATTACGCGAACAGTTAAAGTATAAAAAGCGTAATAATTTAAAAGTTGTGATCGTAACTGTAACACTAGCAGAAGACTTACTACATATAAGACACTAAGGGGTTCCCATAAACCCACTTAGCCAATTCCTCACTTTTACGTTTTTACCAACTTAACAAGATTCACTAATTAATTTTTCTGCGAACACAAAACAAAAATCCAAACCTAGGCTTCAGGTTATCCTTTTTCCTTATTCTATTAAATTTCTCACAAGCTATCACACACTCGATTCTGAGCTCATTAGCTCCGGTTATCGCCATTTGAAGTTGGACAAACAACATTGCCCACCAACTCCAAAACAGCCCAAAACCTCCAATACTCACAGATTATTCTGCACCTATCCACAAGACCACTGTCTCTCAAACTTTTACACCATAAACTAGACACCTCAAACTTCGATTTGATATATTGTATGCTTAATTTGACCAAGTAACGAAGCGCGAATTAATTTCCCAAACAGACCCCAAATCTGCCCACAGGTACAGGCCAGAACAGGGCAGTTTGTGCCATCAGCTACCATGGGCTGCGCACACCACCAATGTTTTTATGATTTTGACACAACATAGGGGACATCTTAAGCTTCAAAATGGCATATGGCACGTCCCAATCGGACCACTATGGAGAGAGATATGCTCTCCCGAAGTTCACCCAAAAACCGCCAATTCTACAGAAATTTCGTTAGAGTTTCCTTTGTATTTCCTAAAATCCCCAATTTTGCATAAGATATTTAACTCTACAATTATACCTGAAATCCAGAAAAATCCAATGGGTGGCACACACAAGGACCAACGACACCTTGGGGCACTTACAACCCAATCCAATTTACACTTAAAACATAAGCAGTTCACTTTCAAATCTTTTATAGTTTCAATCACTAACTTTTAATTTCATGCATATATCATCATACAGATAATCATAACCTAAAATAGGCCTAAACCCCTTCCATCATAATAAGCATACATCCATGATATATTTACAATATTGAATTACAATTACACTTACAACTTTAACTTCAATTTACAATAATCCACATATTACAACCTTACTTAACAAATGAATTCATAACTAAAATGACAAATATGATACACTGTAGCAAAATATGCATCACTACTCCACTCATCATCATGCGGGCTTCTTGCCCGCTACTCCATGTCCACTGGTACATCCTGAAATAATGCCCCGAGACGGGGTGAGATATACGGATATATCTCAGTAACCAAGAGGTTCTGGAGAAAACTCTGCCCAATGGTTCACTTCGATGTATATCAATAATATAAAACAACATCACTGTTATAAAACGGGATAAAGCAAGGGATTTAGAGGAAGGGGGTAATATCAGAAAACAACTACGACATGCGGGAATGGTAGCTACCAATACCACGCCATGTCCTCGGCTATACGCCTATGGGTACTACCCCTGGCGTGTTCAGAGAACAACCCACCAAGGTACCCCTTCCAACCATATACACCCGAGACTACCTAGTGTGCTCCTATCCGGATAACACACCACGACCCTGGGTCAACTGTAACTCCCTCTCGGAGACCTATCCAGTGGCAGTCCGGAAAACTTACCCGAAGGCTAAAAATATCTACTGGCCAGAGATCTAATACATAAGTACCCACTATGATAATGCATGCATGCTCATGTTATTTTACACTACTCATACAAATTTCCTACCATCACCCTCAACGGGTATGGTGGAACACACAAGGGGAACAAGCCCCAGTACCAAGAGGTTACCTTTCTTTTTATACGTCCACTGAGCTCCGCAGAAACTCCACTTACAGCTAGATATACAGGGAATGCCTACACAGAGGACAATTCCACACACTTAGAACTTTAAACCACTCATGAATTTCACAATAACATGTGTAAATCACATCACTTACCTCAATCCACTTGGTCCAGGACCAAGGGCAATCCACTGTTTCACTGTTCCGGGTTCAAATCCACCTACGGCAACCTATACAACCATGTATAGCAGTCAGTTTCAGTCAAAATACGTCAAAACGCGAAAACGTCAAATTCTCACCTCACCACTAGGAGGGTTCGGCCAACTTAGTGTTAATTTAGGTTTTATTTTTCTAAATTTTCTTTCTCATTTTATTACACATCCTTAGGTTACTAAAAGGCTAGTTCAGTCGCCATTTTTCTGTTTTACGACTTTTGCGCAACGTTTTGTGAAATATTTCACTTTAGGCACATTAGGCCAATTTCAACACTTATTATTTTTGCATTGATCCTTCCACATGCCAATCACCACACAACCCTTCTAATGACTTTTTCAACACACAACACATCACTAAAATTTCCCAAAGCATCATTTCTTCATTTTTGCCTAAAATGGCCGAATGCTCACATAGCCAAACCAAGGATTTTTCACTCAATTCCTTTGATCCACACCTCACACAATCACTTCATATCATCATATAATCACACTACAATTCACCATACAACACTTCAACACAAAATTTCAAAAGTCCAATTCATGACCTCAAATTTTCTCCTAAGTTAAAATCATAATTTTTCACTTAAAATCTTTATTGCATTTCTAGCATTAATACATCATTCTAAGGCATTATCATCTAATAGACATTTTCCATTTGAGCTCTCTAACACAACATAACACAAAATCCCTCTTTAGGGTCCATAATCCAAATTCAAAAATCAACCAATGAAATGTTGAAATAGCTTACCTAATTGCAAGGTATATGGCTCCTCCTAAGCATACTCCACCATTGGAGTATGAAAAAGCTTCATGAACATCAAAATCCTTCTCAAAACCGCAACTGAAATGGGGCTGGATCTCCTCCCACGCGCGATTTCAAGGCTTGAAAGTGGTACCAATGTGTTCAGGAGGTGTTTTCCATCAAGATTCAAGACAAGAATCGTTGAATTCGGTGGAGAAATGGCTAAGTTATGGCCAAAGGAAAATTTTCACAAAAAATGGAGGAGAGGGGCTGTTCATGCGCGCTTCCAGGAGAGAGAAAGGGAAAGGTGAGGGGTGATGAATAGTGATCTTGGTGTTTTAGTTGACTTTAAGTGGAAATGGGTCCCACGCGATTTAAAACTCATCCGAATTTCTCTCCGATCTCACTAAACGTCCATAAATTTAAAACCTATTTAGAAATTCTAATTTTTAGTATTAACTAAACTCCTTTAATTATACTCATTCAAATAAATCCGGAACTTTCCGGTTGTTCGGATAAAACACTGCTTTAAGCTACAGCGCGCGCCATTGGCACGCTTCCACAAACTGACTTAAATTCATCAAATATTATCAGAAATCATATTTCTTATTCCTATGGACCATTTAAAATTCATATTTGTAACCTAGAGCTCAAAATTCCACTGGCACATTTTACGGTGTAATATGACTGCGGTATTTTTACCCGCGAAAAACACTATTCACTAATTTTTCTGAAACTTGCCTATCCACTCAATTTTCTGTTCTGAATCCATTTCCAGGCTTATTTTTATCATCTGAGACCTTATGCTCAATTTTTATCTTCCTAGGGTTGCGTGTTGGCTAATTACCATTTTGCCCTTTCTTTGTATTTTGGCCTATCCTTTGGGATTTTCATTAATCCATCACTTAATTACTCACTTAATACTTTAATTACTTAATTTAGAATTTTGAGGTGTTATAGTGACCATGCCCGAGATCAGGACTATCAAAATGGGAGCAAATCAAGCAAAGAGCAAAAGCTAAGTTTTTTCTCTTTTGTCTAAGTCTTCATTTGAGCTGAAAAAAAATCATATTTTTAATATTTCATATCGATGCCTGAGAAAAGAATCCTTCTTTTTTAAAAAAGGATTCATCTTTTTAATATTTGAGAAAAGGATGCATCATTTAAAAAACCCACAAGCATCCAGCCGGAGCAACCAATTTGAACTTCAGTTATTGCTCTATGGAGTATTACAAACGGCTGAATTACATTAATAGCCAATAAATTACCATTATAATATTTAAATTTTATCAATTTCAAAATATCCTTGAATGCCAATTAATTAGCAAATGCCTGAAGAGTAGGCTGTCAGAATAATAACCAAATGTAGACAAATGCAAAGCCACGATCAATTGGAGTCCACTTCGTATACTTAAAAAAAATGGTGACGTCCATTTCATATTTTTTTCATATGATTACTTTCAATGATTAAATAGGGTTCGTCTCCTTTATGCAAAGAAAATTTTCTTGAAGGTTGGGCCCATGTTGGCTTTTTATTTTGATAATGATATGATCTTCATAATAAATGGAAGCCAAGAACCGTGCATATGGAAATCATGTCAGTATTGATATATAAATGATCCACCTTTGTCTAAATTTATTTTTCAAATAAAGGATCCACCTTTTTAAATATTGGAGAAAAGTATCCATCTTTGTGAAATTATATTAATATATAAACAAAACAAAAAAGGAGGTCATTTTTCCTCGATTTGCTGAATATTTTAAAATAAAGGACATGATCCATTATATTAATAGCCTTGCTTTTAGCCATATTTGATTTCAATCTGAATGGGATTGAATGGTTGGAATGGTGCTATGCCAATTATTATGTTTTAAATTATTCATTGCATCAGTTGCTAAATTAATTGCTGATTGCTAAAATGTTATTAATTACAATAATGTCTTATTTAGTACTATTAAATTATTAATTGATTATAAAATCAGTTTTTGATTTTTGCTATAAATTGGTTTGAGTTCAGCTGATATTAATCGCTGGAATAGTGAATAATATTAATAATAAATTTGTATTTATTATTGATCAATCATCTTGACCGAGATTGAATTATTATCGAGATTGCCAGGGTTATGAAACATAGGTTAAAGCCTAATAACCCTAGTCTCAGAGGTCCGTGCTGGATGCACCGTGAGGTCAAGGACCATGGAGATAGCATATATAAATAATTTGAGTTGATAGAAATTTCGATGGGGAAATAAGTCTTTATTGCCATTGTAAATTGCCATTGCAGTTTTGTAGAAAACATGCCTCTACAGTATTGTAGAGAAGATAATTGTTGGTTATGGAATCCAATACTATAGTGGGTGGAGCCCACTCATCCCACTTGGCAACAAAATAAAAAGTTAAAAAATAACAAAGAGATATTGCATGTCTTTTGTATGTTGTATTCTTTTTCTCTATATCACATTGTCTTGTGAAATATTGAATGATATAATGCAAGTGATCCTTTGAGTTTCCAGCAATACCCATACATCCCTAACAGAGGCTATTATGGTTGAGGATGTATCCAACTATCATGAAATGTGAACAGCGGTAGTGCCACCCCTGGCATGAAGAAGTCGGTGACTTTCTGCAGTAGGGAGAAAAATGTGATGCTGGTAGAAGCATTCAGTAACAATACCTCGGCGACAAGGGAAAAATGAGGAACTCAGGTCCAACTCGGCACATTGGCCGGTCTATTGATGCAAAATTAGAAATTGAGGAACTGCATCTCGGATACAATGCTGGAATCCCAGCAGGGCTTGCACTATCAAATTGCATGTTGTGACCTTGTTCAAATTTGATCCGCCGATACAGATTGACAAAGTCATTCAAATTGAGATAGACAACAGCTTATAGGAAGACTCGGATATGCAAGATCCATCTACTATAACCGCCACAAGCAATTTGGGTAGGCATCATGCCAATTGCCATCCGGGTTATGATAAATCGAAGGATATTGTCCGCAATTTAGCAGCTCGGCCCACTGTTGTGGTCAAAACCAAACCAGGAAAGTAATTTCAAAGCTATTTTGATTTCCTCATATTAAAAAGTAACATGAACATGTATTTCTCCTTTGTTATTTTTCCATTGTATTAAAAAATAGCGTGCATTTTTCTAGCATTAAATATCAATCATTAATCATGGTGATATTAATGCTATTATAATCGTGTAATCATAGTTCTCTCTTTATATCTGCTTTTATCTTTTCTTTTCTTTCGGTCGACTTTTCTTGCAACTTTTCGCCATGCATGTTTTCCGGCGTCCGGTGTGTCTCTCCGGTGGTCTGGTTACGCCAAATATCCATGTGTTTTCCAGATCTGTGTTCTTTGTTGATCATCTTCTCCGACGACTTCTAGATCTCTCATATCTGTTTCATTTTCTTGCTCGTCGGACCTCCATGGTCCTTCGCCACATCTTTCTCTCCGGCCGCGTTCTCTTTTCCGGCTGCATCTTTTTTATTTTTCGGTCATCATCTCCGACCGCGACTCAATCTCCGGCCGCTTCATCCATCCCTCCGACCGTTCCAGATGGTTCACATTTCATATCTGCATATTTTTTCTTCTCCTGCATTTTCCTTTTCAAGTCGTTTCAGATTTGGCATTTTTTCTTCTTTCTTTAGTATCTACTTTTTTTTTTATGTTTCATTCACATTTCACATTTCGTTTCAGATCGTTTCAAACATCATCCATTTTTTTTTCTCTTTTCATATCTACGTTTTTTTTTTCTCTGAAATATTTTTATTTTCAGCTCTATCTCCCCCTGTTCTCTAGAATGTGCAGGTCCATGAAAATTCATGGAGCTCATGGATTTAACTGCAATGCATCATTATAAATATTTTTTTGTTGATGTTTTTTGATTTTTCTGATGTACTGTTTCTGGCTTGTATTTGGCCAATTTGATTTTATTCCCACATATGTTTGTGGTGTTATTCAAGTCTGATTTGGCTTGTATTTGGTTTGCCATTGTTTGGCTTTTATTTTGGCTTCCTAATCAGGGGAGCATTTCTCATGCTACTGAAGTTTATTTCAGAACAGTTGATTTTGCCTCCACCCTGGCGGTTCATATTAGGTTGCTGATGTCCATCCCAGCCCTATCTTCGTTTGTTGTTGTTCATTCCAGCACATCATAGCTGATGTCCATTCCAGCACTATTTCTTTACTAGTTTGATGATCATGTTATTTGGTTATTATGTTTTCTTGATTTTTCTTGTTCGAGATGGAAGTTCTCTTTATTCCCTCTCCATCTTGAGGGGGAGTATTAGATATTAGGTATAAGGGTAGTTTTGTATTTCAATGATATTCTACATTTCTCTTTTCTCTTATGCTCTTCTATATAAGAGCTCACTTATTGTACAAATGAGTCATCACAATCAATGAAATTATCATTTTCCATTTACTCTCTTTTACCTCCTAATACTAAACCGTACAAGAGCATGACAACACAAACAAAAATGACAGTGATCCACCTCGACTTAGATCCCCCAAGGAAGGCATGTCGGCTCTGATAACAGGTGTCGCCGGCATCACTCATTTGATGCACTTTATGGCTGAAGCTGATGTCCACCCTGCCTGCGACCTCAACCAAAGTCTGATACACCAAGCAGCATCATGGTGTGGCACAATCAAGATCTTAAACAAATCAACGCCCACCTAGCAAAATATGATATAGCTTAGATAAGGAAGTATTTTCTTTTACCTCAATTTGATTTTACTTATTTCCTTCTTCTTTTTTGATACAAATCAGGAAAGGAAGTCAGGAGGTTCACATGTTGGCGCGTCAATTTCTCCTTGATTATCTATCACCAAAAGGACAACTAAATAATTTTATATGCCAACAATAAAAACTCAGACCAATTTACTGCCAAAGGAAGGCTCATTCCAAAGAATTACAAATGGGCAGGCAAATTAGGGTGATTAGCGTGGGACCCACTACCTCACCAAAGAAGAAAGGCACATCATTCAATCCTTTGGTTTTGGAAACAAAAAGATAAGCCGTCCTACATTAATGTTAAATTATGTTTTAAATTTTTACAATATAAACCACTGTCATGCCAGAAATATGGTTTTTGTACAACAGCTTAAAAAAAAGTCCAAAATCGCTACATGTTAAAAGCATGATATAGATCCTTCATGTACATCGGATCCGCATGGAGTGGTGGAACTCGAAGAGAAAACATTTATATATTCTACTACAGATTTTGAAGAGAAAAAAAAATGAGGAAGAACCGAGCATCCTACATGAAGTAGGCGTATGAGGATCATCGTATCCTTCAAGATAAAATAAAAATAAAAAGAAGCTAAGGTGCCAAATTGCCAAGCTCAGATAAGGTGCCAACTTGCTGTCTAGCACAAAGAAAAGAGTCCTAATGTACAGCCCCTCATGACAGATGTATACATGCAACTTCTCACTCGACTTGCTCTTTAAGGAGTAGCATGTAGCCTTCTTATTTGATGAGCTGCCTTTGAAGTCGAATAAAGGAGCCCACGAGAACACCAAGTATGGAATGTCGTGATTCAATATAAGGAACAAAAGCTGTGATTTCACAATGTTGTGAGTCAATCGACGCTATGGTCCAACCAGAGAGTCTTGCTCATGATTCACATTACATGCCAAAGTCAGACATTGATTTCTGTTGAGACCTCTATGCAGTGGATGCAAATGATCTGTATCCATGGGAGTATATCCTACATATCTCTATGCATTTTTTACAGTGATATGTTTATTTGATTTTTTGCCAAGTGCAGCCACTACTAGTAGACTCTATATCTCAGGTCTGTTTGGCCATGAATTCACATGAATCCTGGCTCCCTGGAATCCATGAAAAAATGGAGGAAACCAAGGGAAGCCGGTGTTCACCAAAGTTGATCAACTTGCCATATTGGCCGGGTTTCTATTGCAAAAGATTCTCAACTCTAACTTGGCAAATTGGTCGGATTACTGTTGCAACGTTGCCAAGTTACCGTTGAGCTACTCTAACATGGCCATCATTTGCGATGGACTAAAAACGAAATGATGAACGATCAACTAGTTAATACAAGTCAGGAGATAATTTCTCTTGTTTTAAATTTTAATTTATTTTCACTTGTCGAGATATGACGGGTTATACCTACATGGTCCACTCTCGTAGAATGATATTATTGTTTGTAACCACTAACAATTTTTCCAAGCAAAGGATGGGTAATTGATTTGCAGAATAAAGAGGAGTTGGATTGATATTCAAAGCCAGCTTCATTAGGCATATCGGCCAACACCCAACAATAATCATCTTGGCTAAGTCATGACCAAAGCTAGGATCAAACTTCAATAAATTACAAAAATTTGGCATCATGACCAAAACGAGGATCAGATTTCGGAACCGTCCTCTATTGCAAGCAGGATGGTTATAAAATAACAGGGAAATATTTTGTTCCTTACTTTTATATCCCGAAAATTATTTGGCATCATGACTTCTTGCTGGACCAAATTCTTATATGATGCTTATATGCAAAATATATAATTTTGAAAGTTGGTCAACATTGTTATGCATGTGTTTAGTATTATATTTCGGCAAAAGCAGGTCTGAAGATAATTTAAAAAAGGAGGAGCATCAGGTTTCACCATGAGGCCATGTTCCCTATGTTCATAGAGTATAAATGAAGATCAAGAAAAAGGGGGAGCATGGAGCTTTATGATGGGTGCTCAAATAGATCATATAGCATAAAATATGGTCAAATATAATTTGCTAACTGAATTGATTGAGCACCCATCATAAAGCTCCATGCTCCCCCTTTTTCTTGATCTTCATTTATAGTCTGTGAACATAGGGAACGTGGCCTCATGGTGAAACTTGATGCTCCTCCTTTTTGAAAAAAACAGGTCGGCAGATAATTGAAAAAATGGAGGAAACTAAGGGAAGCCGGTGGTCACCAAAGTTGATCAACTTGGCATATTGGCCGGGTTTCTATTGCTAAATAAGCTGGATAATTATTGATGGATGATTGAACCAAAATTATTGCTAATTATCTTCTTCATACTGCGATGTAAGAATAATTAAACAGGTGGTGTGGAGATCCCCTCTAAAAAAGGAAAGAGATCCAGATCCACTCAAATAAGGAAGGAAATCCACCTAGATGAATACAAGACTTGGGCAAAAGAATCCAAGCTGAAAGAAGAGCTGATGCAACAGAAGTCGGGCTTGAGAAAAAAGGCAAATACTGCTGGCCTAAACTTAAAATCAAAATGTTGACATTTCACTTTTGTAGATTGTGAAGAAAGAGCCAAAATGAAGACCGGCCCACCGGAATATAAATGGTTTATTATAAAGAATGAAGACGAGTTTGGAGAGATGGGATCCTAGAAAAAGGATCACACCCCAATCCGCAAAAAAAATGAAGACGAGTTTGGAGAGATGGGATCCTAGAAAAAGGATCACACCCCAATCCGCGATCAAAAACCCAGGATAAAAATCTGGGGTAAATGAAACTCTGGCAAGAAGCCGAGTTAAATATTATGAGACCGAGGTATTTGAACCCCTTTGCCAAAATGAGCAAGGGCGTGAGTTCTAGCCCGGTCAAACAATAACGTCGAGGTATTTGAACCCTCTTTCCTCCGGGCAAGATTGCGAGTTCTAGCCCGGCCAATAACGTCGAGGTATTTGAACCCTCTTGCCTACGGGCAAGGTAGTGAGTTCTAGCCCGGCCAATAACGTCGAGGTATTTGAACCCTCTTGCCTACGAGCAAGGTAGCGAGTTCTAGCCCGTCCAATAAGAGTCCTAGAAGTACACTCCTTCAGGTAACCCATTTATAAATATAGGGTTTAAACCAACAAGTGATCAACCTAGCATCAAAGGTATCTCATTCATCCGAGGTGAAGCGTGTGCGTTGAGACATGACTTAGACATCCCGGCATCCTGAACACTCAGTCTACCGGGTTGGAGGCAACTGTTATGGACCTGAGTAAGGCCCACATCCATGGGAGCCCAAACAACACAAGCCCAGGGTAAAGCACTATAAATAGAGCTAAAGACCGCAGGTATGAGAATCTCTTCAAAACCCTACTTTTTGTGCAACCACTCAGCGCACACACACCCCCTCTGGCTAACGCCGTCATATAATTGTGTAGTGATTCGCTGCCCCAAGATACCTAATCCATAGGTATCTAGAGAGAAAGCATCAAATCCAATATCAACTATCTAACCTTTGGTACGTCTCTGCCTCAGGCAGAACAGATTAGTGTATAGATATTGGCATCTCAGTAAACGTCTGATTACAAAGATATGAATTTGGTTTTTGCCATAGTGTCACGTAAAAGGCAAGAAAGACAATACAGACAGCACTCACCAGTTATTTGGTGACCCATTAGGGTTATTTGACTCTTTTACCCTTCATTAATTAATTAATAATTATTTTGCCCCTAATTCAAAATATTTATCAATCTGCCTCTCTTTAATCGATTAACTTGAAGATTTAATCGATTAAATGGTCAAAACTGGCAAAAATGGTTGACTTGAAGATTTAATCGATTAAATTTTCAAGTCAACCATTTTTGCCAGTTTTGAGCATTTAATCGATTAAATCTTCAAGTTAACCGGTTAAAGAAGTGTAAATTGATAGATAGTTTTGAATTAGGGAAAAAATAATTATTAATTAATTAATGAAGGGCAAAATGGTCAAAAAGTCGTCGGATAGATGACTATTGTTTGACATTTTCTATCATACTAGTGAATTACCCGTGCGATGCCCGGGGAAAAAAGAACAAAATCGTTGTCGCCGTCGTTGGTGTGTCGTCTTACTGTTAAATCCACACGTTGATCTTGATATGAAACTCTTAATAATAATATCATAATAAAAAATATTTGTATTGTTATAATTTTTAACTTGAAAAGGCTGTAACATTCAAAAAGATAAAAAAGTAAAATAAAATTTTGTAGGACGAAACGTTTAATTGTATCGAGTAACCTTCACGTCCAATTGCAAAAGTGATAAATTTGCAAAAGTGATAAATAGAATAACACTATTTTGCATGACAACAAAGAGAAAGGTTATAGTTACAACCTTTTTTGTTTACCATCTCTTACAACCATGTCTTATCACCGTTGATTTCCGTCAATCAACGGTCATCATTTATTGTAAATTAATAATTAATTAATAAGTTTAATTTGCTAAAATGATAATCGTTGATTGACGGAAATCAACGGTGATAAGACGACACACATAAAATAGTTCACAAATAACAGTGATACAATTCGGTGTTCCAGCAAAATATCTCTGACATCAGCCTGCTAACTATAAAAGAAATAAAAACAGTATATGTTAGCATAACATATGATTTAGCGAATAAAGAACAGAAGAATTGAACAGGTAATTGTCAGAAGTATTATTCAATGTGGTTTTTTGCTTTTGAATTTCAGAATCGTATTTTAAAAATACAGTATAAAAATAATCAAAATCCAACGCTAATCAACATTTGAAAAAAATATAACTTAAGGAATGCAGATTTTACCTGTACCAAAGAGCAACGTTATATCCAATTGACTGAAGCAATATAAATTACAGTAATCTCTGAAATACTTCTTTGTAGACTATGTTAAAGGTACTGTTTGTAACACAACCATCATCATCAAGTATCAAAATCTTCAATCCTTTTTTGCTCTTTACTCGGGATAGTGCCACATATAATTGCCCATGACTAAAGACTGGACTGGGTAGATAAATTCCAACATGAGAAAGCGACTGTCCTTGACTCTTATTGATTGTCATGGCAAACGAAACCACAAGGGGAAATTGTCTTCTTTGGAAATTTACAGGAAAAGAATGACTTGAGGAGCTCATTGTCATTCTAGGGATTAACACATTTTCTCCTATATTGCTTCCTGTAAGAACAGTTGCCTCAACCACATGATTGCCTAATCTTGTAATAAGCAATCTTGTTCCATTGCATAAACCTCTTGATTGGTCAATATTTCTTAATAGCATGACTGGAACTTTGACCTTCAAAATTAATTTATGATCTGGAAGCCCAGAACAGGAGAAGGTATTTAAGATCTCAGGTGAGAATTCATCATCCTCAAGGGAAGAATTACCGTCTTGCTTCAAAATATTATCTGAACTTAAATATATTCTTTCGTCACCTGGAATCAAAGACATTAAGTTCTCATTTAAAATAGAAACATCTGCCAATTTTGGAGTCAGAATGGCACGTTCTTTAAAGAATGTGGGTTCTAAAATATGATCCAAGATATCAGGATACACAAAATCCATTAAATCTGAAAGTGGATTCGGTGATTCTTTAATCAATAATTCATCTGGAATTGTTATAATAGATTCTCCATCCACATCATCTCCAAGAACACCATCCCCGACTTTAAGAAGCCAATCAGAAAATTCCTTTATTTCCATTAAATTGTGAGTGTCACTTCCAGAACTAAGCCGCATGTTCTTGGTCAAAGTTAATAAATGACAATGAGACCAAAGACAAGAAGAATTAATGGTTGCATGGACTATATCTTGTCTGCTTCCATGAGGAACAACAGGTAAGATTTGCCTGAAGTCACCCCCAAGAACAACAACTTTCCCACCAAATGGTTTATCAACACAACTTGAATCAGAAAATCTAAGAACATCTCTAAGTGTTTTGTCTAGAGCCTCAAAGCAAAATCTGTGTACCATTGGAGCTTCATCCCATATGATTAGCTTTGTTTTCGCTAGCAATTCGGCAATATTAGAATTCTGCCGTATATTACATGTTGAATCCTCAGTGATCTGAATTGGAATACGAAATCTAGAGTGTGCTGTCCGGCCTCCAGGAAGCAAAAGTGATGCAATCCCGCTAGAAGCAACATTAAGTACAATTTCGCCTTTTGATCTAATGGATGCTGACAATGTATTCCAAATAAATGTCTTTCCTGTACCACCAAAGCCATATAGAAAAAAGAATCCCCCTGTACCCACTGAAACTGCCGAAATTATCTTGTCATAGACAACTTTTTGCTCATCTGTAAGGGAACTCATTAGTCTTTTATGTTCTTTAACCAAAAACAATCTGTCATACAATAATTCATCAAGCACTAAGCGGTTGTGCATATCAAGCAAAGATGCACCAGTGATGCAGGGCATTGAAGGGTAATCAGAAAGGCATTTTCCATTACTCTGTAGCACTTTATCAATTTCAGCAAGTGTTGTGTTTTTTATTTGTTCTTCAGTAAGAATTGCATCTGTAGAAACGTGGAAAACAATGAAAAAATGACAATTGAAAGTACAATTATAACAGTACTCATGGTACATTATTTTTGCCACAAAAAAGTGGTATATTCAACAGAAAAAAAATAATGATAAAAAAATTATAATGCATACGATATGTTCATAATGAATACCTGGATGTCCTACTGTTGTTCTATGTCGATAAAGAACATCGTCAGAGAGAAATTGCCAACACTTCCCCCAAACATTTTCAGGTCTATTCATTGAGTTACCGAACAACAACAGAGCAAAAAGACGTCTAAGATAAGAAGCTGACTGCCAAGAACTTGCCTCCTTAATTGCATCAATGTATTCATTGTCATCATCCAAAAGTCCAAGAGAATAGCAAGCATCTTTAAATGTTGGAAACATCACCCCATTGATAGTTCTCAGGTCCTCATAACTTGTGCAACCCTTTTTAAAATTAAGAAGCATTCGAAGATAGGAATCTTCTCCACTATTTGCAGAAAAATGATTTATTCTTCCAATTGAGAATCCTTTTTTTCTAGGATGCCATTCTTGACTATTTGCATTATAAACAAAATGAGTTGGATATTCGGCATAAGTAAGATGTCTACCTTCTAGGAATTTTTTATTTGCATCCATCCAACTCTCAAAAATTGATTGTCTAAACTCCTCCCTTGTCTTTACTTCAGATATTGATGCAGTATCATGAAAAACATGAAAAACAACGGTCTTTTTTCATTGGGTAATTTCATTGTTATCAATTTGTATCATGGGGAATTTCAAATGACATCCCTAAAATTGAAATGATATCAAAATATTAAAAAATAAATATTAAGGCCTTGGTACACTGTCAAAGTTCAACACATGATAATATGCCACAGAATAAGGAAAATGCCAATAGCTCCTCGTTACAAAAAAAATCTACCGTTTTTATTGGCATTTATTAATTTGTTTAAAAATTTAAAGGTCCAACACACTAATTCAAAATTCACACTAATTCAAAATTCAGAGCATTAAAAATAACTTCACACGAAACGTCAAGCAATTACTAATAATGAAATTCATTGTTATCAATTTGTATCATGGGGAATTTCAAATGACATCCCTAAAATTGAAATGATATCAAAATATTAAAAAATAAATATTAAGGCCTTGGTACACTGTCAAAGTTCAACACATGATAATAGGCCACAGAATAAGGAAAATGTCAATAGCTCCTCGTTACAAAAAATCGACCAATCTACCGTTTTTATTGGCATTTATTAATTTGTTTACAAATTTAAAAGTCCATCACACTAATTCGAAATTCAGGGGAGCATTAAAAATAACTTCAAACGAAACGTCAAGCAATTACTAATAATGAAATTAATTGTTATAAATTGGTATAACGGGGAATTTTAAATGACATCCCTAAACTGAAACACGTTGTACTAAAGAAATTCACACATTTGGCAAAAAGAAAAAGTAAAGCTGATAACAAAATATTAAAAGGAATTTTTTTTGCAAACTTTGGTAAAAATGAAACGTCAATTAATTGAAGCGAAGTTGATATCAAAATATTAAAAAATAAATATTAAGGCCTTGGTACACTGTCAAAGTTCAACACATGATAATATGCCACAGAATAAGGAAAATGCCAATAGCTCCTCGTTACAAAAAAAAAATCTACCGTTTTTATTGGCATTTATTAATTTGTTTAAAAAATTAAAGGTCCAACACACTAATTCAAAATTCAGGGGAGCATTAAAAATAACTTCACACGAAACGTCAAGCAATTACTAATAATGAAATTCATTGTTATCAATTTGTATCATGGGGAATTTCAAATGACATCCCTAAAATTGAAATGATATCAAAATATTAAAAAATAAATATTAAGGCCTTGGTACACTGTCAAAGTTCAACACATGATAATAGGCCACAGAATAAGGAAAATGTCAATAGCTCCTCGTTACAAAAAATCGACCAAAGCATAGTTACATATTTTCTTTCTGCTCCAAGGTGTCACCGGCTGCAGCATCAAAACTGTGCCAAAATAAACAAAAAGGCACCCAGAGTGAGAGGGATGAAATTATAAATCACGTAAACTTTATGATATCTATAGTCAGAACTTAACTCTTTCTCCAGCTTTATTTTTTTAAGAGGACAGACAACTGAACAATTATTTTTATCTTCAAAAACATCACCATACTTCACAGATGGTGTCAACAAAGTGAGAGAAATATCAGCATCGTCAGTACTCTCACAAGTTTGGCTCTGAACATCCTGTCAACAAAATGACTCTCACTGCTATTAATATACTGATATGGCAATCAAATTTTTCAATTATGTCAATAATACCAACTCACCACAGCTTTTCCTGACCCTGTCGACATAATATTATCATCACAAGGACTGTCAAATACAGAATCATCCTGAATTTTTTTTCCATAAAAGCAAAAAAGTCATAACTTTGAAAAGTATAGGTTATGGATAATAATAAAAAAGACAAACATTTGGGTCCACCGTGGTCTTCAAAAATGATGTGATAATACTTTCAGTGATGCAAACTTTGGCCACATGATATTTTGGCTCATTGTATGAGTTCAAATTGCTAATTTTGACATTCACTTTAAACAACATGGATCTATCTTTAAGAACGTTTAACTCTTTCGGATAATGTTCTAATTCTGCACCCTACAAAAAAGGAAACACAGCAAAAGAAGTACTAAGGGTGTTAAAAGTTCTGAGAACCTCACTAATAAAAAAATTCAAAGTTTTGAGAACCAAACCCGTTTAAAATGTTGCTCGCGCAATTCAGCAGCACTCACTCCTAATAAAGAAAGACAGTCTCTATCAAACAGTACGAAAGAAGCAGAATCCGTGTTATCAACAACTCTGACTTGAACACTGAACCTAAAAATATAAAAAATTGAATTTTACATCAGTCACACAGTGTGCATGAATAATTTTTCGATAACAATGACAAATCAAAAAATGGCTTACTTCGGAGTATATTCATCCCAATGTTTTTGACAGTTCTTACAATACCATTTCTCAAAATCTTCACACACTGAATATGGACATTTCTTACAGGACCTGTACCACCAGTTGTATTTACTTTCGATGGATCTTACAGTTCCATAAGTAATGCAAGTAGTAGCATCCATGCAATTCTTAATATCAGTAAGAAATTTCCTCTCTGTATCCTTCAGAAAATCATTTTCATAAGAATATGAAGATGGGCTGGACAACTGAGTCAACATATGACTACTTTCGATCAGATCACCGGAAAGCCTGGAATATAAAAATATATAAAAGAATGAGTGAATAGAGCAAAAGCAATGTCTCATAATTTGTCACGACAGCCCACCTTTTTTTGAACTCTACGATCTCAGGTATATTGGAATCAAAAAGAATTTTCGTCGTATACTTTGTATTAGCTATTCCAATCTTTCCTGAAAAAAATGCTACGTAAATAAAAGAAAAAGTAAAACAGCAAAACAAAAAAATAAAAAATGAGAATTTTAATCACAAAAAAAAGTACCCCTAAAACCCTTTATCCTTGCAAGCTGAAGTATTATAACATTTTGAGCAATCTGATTCTTTGCTAAGAAAGTTTGGACCTCGTCTACGTATGACTCCCACAAAGTGCATTCAAGTTTCTGACCCCTATCATGATATATAAACAAAAGACTCGTAAGAAATGATGTAAAATCCCATTCTCTTTAAATTCAAAAACACATAAGAAATTACATTACAATAATATCAGAAATATAGATAACATAAATACCTCAGGTTGTCAAGCTCCACGACAACCATTTTTGTATTCCTACCAGAGATGACATGCTCACGTACTTCCCCAATTCCAGACAGCAAACCAATGACGTCTACACAACAATTAACATGGGTTTCAGCCTTACGTCCAATATACAAAATATTGAAAGCGAATAACACAATACACCAATCCCATCACCTATTAAATAAGGAGAGTCAGAGGATTCTATAACACCTCACAATTATAAATTAAGTAATTAAAGTATTAAGTGAGAAATTAAGTGATGGATTAGTGAAAATCCCAAAGATTAGACCAAAATACAAAGAAAGGGCAAAACGGTAATTAGCCAACACGCAACCCTAGGAAGGTAAAAAATTGAGCAGGAGGTCTCAGATGATAAAAATAAGCCTGGAAATGGATTCAGAACGAAAAATTGAGTGGATAGGCAAGTTTCAGAAAAATCAGTGAATAGTGTTTTTCGCGGGTAAAAATACCGCAGTCAGATTACACCGTAAAACGTGCCAGTGGAATTTTGAGCTCTAGGTTTCAAATATTGATTTTAAATGGTCCATAGAAATAGGAAATATGATTTCTGATAATATTTGAGGGATTTAAGTCAATTTGTGGAAGTTTGTCAACGGAGCGCGCTGTACCTTAAAGCAGTGTTTTTCCGAACAACTGGAAAGCTCCAAATTTATCTGAGGGAGTAAAATCAAAGGATTTTGCCAAGATGAAAAATTATAATTTCTCATTAGGTTTTTAAATTGTGAATTTTAGTGATGATCGGAGGGAAATTCGGGTGAGTTTTAAATCACGTGGGATCCGGTACCCACTATAAGTCAAATAAACATTTCTTAAGCACTATTCACCTTCTTCATTCACGTATTTTTCCCTTCTTCCCACAGCAACCAGCCCCTTTCCTCTTCATCTTTGTGCAATTTTCTTCCTTTCCATAAACCAAGCTATACTCAACCAAATTCAACAAAGTTTGTGTTGAATCTTGATGGAAAACACCTTCTGAATCCATTGGTACCACTATTGAGTCTTGAAATTGAGTGTGGGAGGAGATCCACCACCATTTATATTTCGGTTTTCATGCAAAAAAGGGTGATTATGTTGATTTCAAATGCTCCAATGGTGGAGTATACTTAGGTGGAGCCCTATACCGTTCAATTGGGTGAGTTATTTCAACATTTCATTGGTTAAATTTTGAGTTGTGATAATTGCCCCTAAAGAGGGATTTTGTGATATGTGGTGTTAGAGAGCTCAAATGGAAAATGTCTATTAGATGATAATGTCTTAGAATGATGTATTAATGCTAGAAATGCAATGAAAATTTTAAGCGAAAAAAATGGATTTTTAACTTAGAAAAAAATTGATGCATGAAATGGAATTTTTGAGTTTTGTGTTAATGTGTGGTATAGTGAATTGTAGTGTGATTATATGATGTTAGGAAGTGATTATGTGAGTTGTGGGCCATAGGAATTGAGTGGACATCCTTGGTTTGGACTAACCAAGATTAGGCCATTTATGTACAATTGAGCAAATGGATGTTTTAGAACACTTTGGTGTTGTGTTGTGTGATGGAAAAGTCATTAGATGGGTTGTGTGGTGATTGGCATGTGGAAGAATCAATGTAAAAATGATAAGTGTTGAAAGTGGCAAAATGTGCCTAAAGTGTAATAATTCGCAAAACGTTGCGAAAAAGTCGTAAAACCGTAAAACGACGATTGAACTAGCCTTTGGGTAACCTAAGTAAGTGAAATAAAATGAGAAAGTGAAGAAAATTTAGAAAAAATACAACCTAAAATAACCCTATGATGGCCGAACCTTAGAGGGAGAGAAGAGGAATTTGACGTTTTCGCGTTTTGAGTTATTGTGACTGAAACTGACGGCTGTGCATGGTTGTACAGGTTGCCATACGTGGACATAGACTTGGAACAGTGAAACAGTGGATTGCCCTTGGTCCTGGATCAAGTGGATAGAGGTAAGTGATGTGGTTTACATATGGTATGTTGAAATTCATGAGTGGATTCAAAGTTCTAAGTGTGTGGAATTGTCCTCTGTGTAGGCATTCCCTGTTAATCAAGCTATAAGTGGAGTTCTGCGGAGCTCAGTGGACGGATAAAAAGAATGGTAACCTCTTGGTACTGGGGCTTGTTCCCCTTTTGTGTTCCACCTTGCTAGTTGATGGCAATGGTAGGAAATGTGTATGAGTAGTGTAGAACAGCATGAGCATGCATGTGCATTATCACAGTGGGTACTTATGTACCAGATCTCTGGCCAGTAGATATTTTTTAGCCTTCGGGCAAGTGTTTCCGGACTGCCACTGGATAGGTCTCCGAGAGGGAGTTCCAGTTGACCCAGGGTCGTGGTGTGTTATCCGGATAGGAGCACACTAGGTTGTCTCGGGTGTATATGGTTGGAAGGGGTACCTTGGTGGGTTGTTCTATGAACACGCCAGGGGTAGTACCCATAGGCGTATAGCCGAGGACATTGCGTGGTATTGGTAGCTACCATCCCGCATGTCGTAGTTGTTCTGATATATTCCCCCTTTCTCTAAATCCCTTGCTTTATCCCGTTTTATAACAGTGGTGTTGTTTTATTGCTATTGATATACATCGAAGTGAACCATTGGGCGGAGTTTTCTCCAGAACCTCTTGGTTACTGAGATATATCCGTATATCTCACCCCGTCTCGGGGCATTATTTCAGGATGTACCAGTGGATATGGAGCAGCGGGCAAGAAGCCCGCATGATGACGAGTGGAGCAGTGGAGTAGAGTTTAGCTAGCATGTCATTTTAGTTTATGGATTAGTTGGCAAGTGAAGTGTAATATGTAAATAATTGTAGTTTAAAGTTAAAGTTGTAAATGCAAAAGTAATCCAGTGTTGTAAATGTACCATGGATGTATGTAATATGATGGAAGGGCTTTAGGCCTATTATAGGTTTATGATTATCCGTATTATGTTTTATGCATGAAATTGAAAGTAAACTGTTTATGTTTTTAGTGTATATTGGATTGGGTTGTAAGTGCCCCAAGGCGTTGTTGGACCTTGTGTGTGCCACCCATTGGATTTTGCTGGATTTCAGGTGTAATAGTGGTGTTAAACGGGTTATGAAAATTTGGGGATTCTTGGAAATACAAAGGAAACTCTGGCGAATTTTCTGTAGAATTGGCAGTTTTTGGGTGAACTTTGGAGGAGCGTATCTCTCTCCATAGTGGTCCGATTGGGACGTGTCATACGCCATTTTGAAGCTTAAGATGTCCCCTATGTTGTGTCAAAAGCCTAGGTTCATTGGTGGTGCGCGCAGCCCATGGGGGCTGTTGTCACGCACTGCCCTGTTTCTGGCCAGCACCAGTGGGCAGATTCGGGTCTGTGTTGGGAAATTAATTCCCGCTTCGTTACTTGGTCAAATTAAGCGTACGATATATCAAATCGAAGTTTGAGGTGTCTAGTTTATGGTGTAAAATTTTGAGAGGCAGTGTCCTTGTGGTTAGGTGCAGTTTATTCCGTGAAGTTTGGACGTTTTTAGACTGTTTCGGAGTTGGTAGGCAATGTTGTTTGTCCAACTTCAAACGGCAATAACCGGAGCCCACGAGCTCGGAATCGAGTGTGTGGTAGCTTGTTTGAAAGGTAATTGAATAAGGAAAAAAGATAACCTGGAGTTTAAGCTCGGATTTTTATTTTGTGTTCGTAGAAAAACAATTAGCAAGTCTAGTTAAGTGGTAAAAACGTAAAAGTGAGGAATTGGCTAAGTGGGTTTATGGGAACCCCTTAGTATCTTGTAGGTAATAAAATAAAGTGTATAAATAGTTAAGAAAGTCTTCCGCTTGTGTTTCAGTTACGGTCACAGCTTTTTATTATTACGCTTTTTATACTTTTACTGTTCGCGTAATAATCGGAAAAAGTTTATTCTCATTTTTATAAATGAACTGTTGTGATTGTAACTGCGCTTAATATCATAATTAATGTTAACAATACCGGTACGTAACGGGCTGTTACATTTTATGGTATCAGAGCAGTTTTGTTAGGGAACTCTGATAATATATATAGATGTGTTGTGTGCTACATAGTTGTATGTAGATTCTTATCGATTACTGTATATGTAATTCCTTAGTGTGGGTCTGATCAATCCATTCCTTTGTGTTACATGTGTGGTCATCGTAAGAAGCCTGCGTAGTAACCTTGAAGCACCGAGTGTGAGTCTTTAGCCTGATGTTGTGGCTGCAGTTTTAACTGCTCCATGGACAAAGGATGGCAGTAAGTCAAGTATGAATATTAGAAGGCATAAAAGAACAGACATAAATATTATATCTGACTTCGATGAAAGTCAGGAGAAAAGTGTATTATAAGCAACAGTGGTGTACAATTTATGATATGTACAATAGGAGCATAGACGAACCTTGCAGTACTATGAAAGATAAACATATAACAGAGATGAGCTTATGAGATTGGTGAAATTCCAAGTATATGCGTAGTATAGTAAGACAATTATGTACAAGTGGTCTTGGTGAATAGACTTCATCAAGGCGAGAGGTTTTGAACCTGAAGAATTATTGAGAAAAGGGAACAGATATGCGTATGTGTGAGTTAGATACGTCATGTTTGATTAGCGGTTATGAGACCAGGATAAGTGCGGTGCACTTGAATGAATTGGGATGGTTCAAGCAGAGAAGCAAATAGAATATTCGATGAGTAATCCTACGAGATTTGACCACTTGAAAGAGTGATGCTGGTAGATTGGTAATATGAGAGGTATTGAAATATGGGAGCGAATTCCATAAAAAGGTAGTGCTGACTAAACACAAGTGAGGTGAACTAATGATGAGTATATTATTATGTGTAATATGTATGAGGAAAAGTGAAGGAATCGCCATGGATGACACAAGATATATGTACCATGAAGGCACTATTGCAGTTAGTGGATGTCGACTCAAATTGGCAGACGTATCAGTGATAAATGAACAGGATGGTTGAGATGTACATTCATGCGTAAGACAGTAATGAGAATTGTAAAGAAATTATGATCTTGTGGTATATATAAGTACTACTAATAGTAGTGCGCTTATGAAAATATTGGTATTTGATATGGATTGATAGACGGAGTAAAGGTATTTTATGGTAAAGAGATATTCTACAACCACCAAGGGTGGAAGTGATCAGGAAAATTTATGAGTTGCTCTACAGTATAGAGCGTATGTTATGTGAGCCGTAGCAGGCAATGGATTAGAACGATGGCATGATTTTTTGGGTTATTGTTGTATAACAATAAGGTGAGATGGTATGATTAGTGAATGAATGAATGTAAAACTTAATGTGAAATCAAGTGATTAGTATACGAACCAAGTGACAATAAAGTGCGAAAGTAAGAGGTTAACGAAAGAACTGATGTGTAAAGTGTGCAGAGAGTGTGGAATTATGTGGTCAGCAAAAGAGATAATGTGTAATGTCAAGATGAAATTGATAAGATTAGTTAGTAAGCTGAGGTATAATGGTCAGTGCAAGAACGGACGAGTAGTTTTGAGTGCAAGGAATGATGTAGAATTTTAGTGCAAGGATTAATGTAAATTTCAGTGCAAGGATTGAGGTGAAGTAGTTCTCTGTGATTCGACGAGAATGATTAGAAGATCCCTGTGTGATGGGAAATATGATACTTATACTAAGAGATGTGAGATGTGTACAGAACTTTGAGAAAATTTAGGATTTATGGAATAGAAATTGTGTTATGAACCATGGCAAGTGAATAGTCAAAGAAAAAGAGTAAACAATCTGTGAGAAGAATAAGCAAGGAAGAGATAACGGACTATGGATTAAATGGTAAAAAGACAGAAGGAACTATTAAGAGTTAGAAAACGTGTACGAAATTACGAAGAGAATGTGGTTTATTATAACAATGACTATGTTATAAACCAGGTCAGAGGGGTAACCGAAATGAAAGTAAACTACCAGTGAGAAAAAATGACATGAGAGAGTAAGATGAATTAAATTATATGTAACAGGTGTATATTGTACCACTACTACTAAGATTATGGGGGCAGCCCATGTGGTAATACAAAACAGTTTTGATGTTATATACAGAGGTGATACAGACACCAAATGGACTGGGTCCATGTGTGATCGGGAGTGTACGGAGTACCAGTTTTGCCGTCATATACAGATATATTATGAGTATAAATTTCTCTGTGCACTGGGTGCATGTAATATGATTTGATAGTATGAAGATCTCAGTGGGGCCTATGTGCCAGGAGTGTATAGCTATCTCTGTGCGGGTTAAGTTCCCGGAGACTAGTAGTATTTGATATGAGTAATGAGAAACGAGGAAATGTTCCACATTGGTGTAACGATTAGTATGGTAGACATAATTTATGTAAATGCACAAAGAAGAAACATTTGGGGGATGCCTTAGAATAGGGACAGCTAGTAGTAAGTCATTTTTACGGCATGGATCATATGGGTGGATTCTCTGATCGGTGGGTCATGGCATCTGGGGCCCTTAGGACAGCAAGAGCTCGAGGGGTTAAACCTGGGAATGTTGTTACCCACTGTATTGGGAGAGTTTTTCCATATGGTTAACACAAGATGTGAGGTTATATATTTGTAAATGGACAATAATATGTCAGATTTGGATATAAGAGTTGTGGCTTAGTGTGTAAGAACTTTGAAGTGTGATAGTGAAGCACTAATGTAAGTGTAAAGTAATTTCAGAAAGTCACACTAAATTACAATAATGTGCAATTGCAAATTTGTAGCTCTACAAAAAAAAAACAAAAAATTCTTACCTATCAACGGGTGAGTTCGAGCACGAAGAAGGATTCCCTACACAAAATTGAGACCATAAGTTCAATTTTCATGTCAGTAATAAAAAAATGACATTTTATATCAGGAAGTCACGGAACAAATTTCATAAACACAGTTGAAGAAGAAGTTTGCTGACCATTAGAAATATCACGAAGAGGCTATCTACAACTGCTACCACCACTATGCATATTGGTAATTTCAGAAAGACTGCGCATTGAAAACAACAAAAAGTAAATTGGTACGATGATGTCCAATAACTATAAGGAGTAAAGATTATTCACTTTGGTTTTTGGTAAATTAACATTTGAGGGTAATTTTGATTACCAAAAAAAAAAAATTAACATTTGAGGGAGACAACTTACGTTCCAAAATTGGAGGGAGAAGCAGCAGAAATATCTTCTTGACAATATGAATAATAACAATTAGACCATAGATACAAAGTCTATGAGAAATATGAATAATAAAATTAAGATAGGAAT